>JAHDVE020001592.1:0-17314 GCA_022606495.2 Halesus radiatus | reverse complement strand
TAATTAAAAGTGATACAAAAAAAAACCAAAACAAAATGAACAATGGAGATAGTTAAATTTCACAACGCTCTGATAAATTAATACATTTTCACGCAGTCTACATTATCCCTTTTAATTAACGATGTTTCTAATTTGACAACTTCAATCTTGTAAGAGCGGCATCTTTGAATGGCGCTTAATCTGACATTCCTTCCTTCCTCCTTCCTGCTTTCTCCTTCCTCCTTTTTCCTTCCCACCTCCTTTCATGTCCCCCATGCTTCTTTATAAAAAGTTTCCTTCTAAAAACTGAGTTAAAAACCTTTTTCGACTTTTAAATATGTTCTGGGCAAGTGGGGGCAGCTTCTACAGTGTGATTACTAGAAAATTTAGCCTACCGGTTTTTTTTTTATACCTATTGCTAGGTGGAGAACTGTGTTTGATTAGTTATGCCAAATGGTAGGTAGGAAAGGAGAGATTTAGATTTATGAAGCTGAAGGTTTGTTAAAGACACCATCACATCTTGATGATTGCAGGGGGTTAGACTAATACAAGATTCTATTTTAAATAAAGATATATATTGACATATAAGATTTATAATATATAAACACTCATACCTGTAGACCTTTTTAAAATGTGAAATTAACTGAGTTAAGTAATTTGGCGTGAAGAGATTTCGCAAGATAGCGACCAAAGTTCCTTTGGTCTGCTAGATCCTTGGATTGCAGCAGCGTGGCGATGACTGTTTAGCCATCTTCGGTGGCCATGAGTGTTCTCCAAACGAATTAGGATTATCCGGGACGTTTTGCGCATAATACGAGAGTAACTAAGTCCGGAGATATACTTAATAAGTTAATCTGTACTTATGTCAGTCACAAATGACCCGAATGCAGCCGATGTGGTAACGCTCACATCCGTGATCATCTTTAATTTAAGATAAAAATCTCGAACCAATTGACTCGCGTTTAAATCGCATGACACTGTTAAATTTTCCGTTACAAGATCCCCTGCACATTCACGTATTTTAAAAGATCTCCACGGATCAAAAAATAATAAGATAACATAAAAATGGATTTGACTCTGTCATTTTCTGCGTTGCTAGCGTCCTTTCAAACGGGCCGAAAAACAAGGAGTGACCCGGAAGCCAGCTGCAGTGTTGTCCCGCGCCAATACTACAAATCGCAGTGGTCGTGTTAATTATTAAATTGTACGGGGCCGGTACCTAGCGGAAAATAAATATTTAAATTTCGTAATCGGTCCCCCCCCCCCCCATCCAACGAAATTTTCTCCTTTTCTGCAAACTGGTGCAAATATATTGTACAGGTGGCGGGGAGTGTCCCGTCACTGCTAGAATGCTCTGAATGACAAAATAAAATGAAAGAGCGAGGTAACGCAGTGCGAGGGAGACAGGTATTGTCGGATAAGCCCCTGGCTTGGTGTATACATAGAAATCAAAACAGCTATTTGACAGTCAGCCAGCAACTCTCACTCCGACATCACCCCTGCTCCCTCGACTGCTCAGCCCGCTATGACTTGTTTCATTTTGACCACCGCTGACCCTGGACCCCTCCCGGACTACCACTACCCACTGGACCCAGACCCTCACATCAACCACCGACAAGGCCCGCAGAACATTTCTAATTTGTGCAAAAGCGTATATTGTGCAAAATTCAAAAGTCGTCAATTTGTAGGTATCGTTCCCCTTTCGCAAGGGAACGATAGGTTGTATCTCCTTTTCCTCCAGCCCTCTCCGCAGATCGGGATCAGCTGTCCCTACAGTTCGCCTGTGTGCCATTACATCTGGATAAAATGTACTACTTGCCATTCCCATTCGTATTCACCTTTTATCAGGGTTGCTAATGTGACCCTGTATAACTATTATACCAAGGCCACATTACAGTTTTTTTTTCATTAATTTATAAAAACCATCGACCAACAATATCTAGACAGGGTATGTGGATATTAAAAATTACGCCCGAACCAAAATGACTTGTATTATACATATATTAAATCCTATAGTTTTCTTATAAAACACTTGAAACGGCTTTAGGCGTGTTTGGTGACCATCTCCTTTCCTTCCCCCCTCCACTCATCTTCTAAACATTCCCAAATTCGGGATGTCACAGTCCCACTGGCTCTTGGGACTTATATGCGATATTAACATGTTAATACTCGTACATATTTTTTTTTAAATTCGAAACACCCAGTGATCATCTGAACCATTTGTATAAAAAAATACGAAACTCCTCTTTGCCCGGTTTAAAATCATTTATTACCCGACCTGTCCCCTTGCCCGTCTTGCCCCGTCCAACTTTTTAGCTTCTCCATTAGTAACCCCGGCGGCTGGGGAGAGCGGGGCTGAGCGGGTAGTGCGGGGGAAGCGGTGCGGAGCCGGTCCCCCCAACAGTGCGATGAGGCCTAACTCACTTTGCAGATCTCTCCCCTGCTTGTACTTGCAGATAGATTGATGCAGATGCTTTTTATTCTGTTTCATATCGATCTGTAAAGTGGAGTGAATGCGGACAATTTGCGTAAACTTATTTTATCCCCAATAAGGAACTCTTGTGAAAATCAAGTGCTCATGAATTTAAAAATTTATTCAGATAAAACATCAAAAATGTTTTTTTTTTTGTTAAAGTTTGATATGTGAAACTCCATTTTAATTTTTTTTTATCAAAGAAAGCAATAAGTTGCAATTCCTATTGATTATAATTTTTTTCTGTTTCGTTTATCGTTAAAATTTGTTAATATTGTCTTCTCCCATGATATTACAATGAGTTTTATAAGTTTCAATAAGTCGAATACAATAAATTGAATAATATTATTTAGTACAAAAAACAGTTTATTTATAAAAACAAGTTCTGCAAGGAAATTATTCTCACACGTAAACATGTTGTTTCTGAATGATATATAAGTCTGTCTGTCTGTCTGTCCTCGATTTTCTCGAAAATTACTTGACCGATTTCGCTGAAAATAGCACAATTTGTTTTATCAGTGCCGGAAAGGTTTAGAGCAGTCTGAATGAAACCAAATATGTAAAACTGTTGTAATAACGTTTTAAAATTAGTATGAAAAACATTAAACCCGCCATGTTGTATTAGGTTAGCCCATAGATATACCACTCTGGTTAGCCACAGATTACATATTCAAAAGAAGGTGTGTTTGGGTAGAATATTTCCAAAATGTATAGCACAAGTAGGTACCTACTTAAGAACTTTATGATTTAGATATGTTTTAAAAAAATAGACGTTAAGAATGAAATAAAATTTTAAAATTAATGTTTCTTTGATTCTTTATTTAGAGATAGTTATTTTCGCTGTCAATAGATTATGGCGACAAGCAATAATTCACAACTTCATAACTTTATTCCAAAAAAGAAAATAATCATGAGTAAGACCGGGTACACATCAGCCGGTATTATACATGTAAAGAAAACCACATTCCTTAATGTTAGCGCTTTCTTAATTCTGTAATTTCCGCGTTACCGACAGGTTAGTTGGTAGCCCGCTAGATGTCACTACTCACTAAACGGCCGTGACGTTTAACGAGAGCGAAATTTTATTATTGTAGCAATATGCTTTATAATTTTTAAGGAGATAAAAACACCTGAAATAGCGGCTTTAAATGATGTTTCTTTTGTTTATTGCAGAGAAACGCAATTAAGTCTTATTTGAACCAAGTGTGTAACACCATTATATGTATAAATTTAATTAGAATTAGACTTTAAGGTCATTCATCCCTGTATACCTTTTAGGGGTTTTGGCAAAATATTGTCTAATTAATCTAACCATAACGCTGTTTTTTTTTTTTTTTTTTTTTAATTTAATGTAAATCAAGCTTAATAATGTTATTATTAAGTTCTGCAAGTATTTTTAGTTGTTATTATTGTGACGGCTGTTTCGGCGTTTATGGCCATTTTCAAACTGTGGTTAATCCACATTGCGACGACTTATTTATATGATTTAATTTACCCCCACTCCTTTAAAGTTTGGATGGATGGGTAATGATTTATTATCGGTAAAACCAATTTAGTTAGAAAGCATTAAAATTCTGAATTCTGTGAGGTTTTCACATTTATAATGTGTTTTTACTCGTATTTTACTGACAACGTTTTCTTAATTGATTTATTTAAATGTGTTGTATTGTTTTGATAATGTGAACATACTGAGAAGCGGTGAGTATATAATTTTCCTTACTTTATTAATTAATGTTAACGCCGAAACAGCTGTCACAATAATAACAACTAAAAATACTTGTAGAACTTAATAATAACATTATTAAATTTGATTTATGTTAAATTTAAAAAAATAAATTAAATGGAGTTCTACGAATTAAACACAAAAACAATTAATACATAACGCTGTTTCCCAAAGGGTTGGCGGAGCAAAACTCTCTCTTGGCACATACTTATTGTATCCGCCCCAGGAAGTCCTTGATCTGGTCCAAGGTTGTCAATCTTAGACTTTATGAATGGATTGAATTTTATCGCGACAATCTTGACGCAGATGGGTTATTGTTAACTCGTTAAATGAAAACACTATCGTTGTTAACACTTTTACATATTCGTGAGTGAATGAATTATGCAGTTGATGTTGTTTATAACTCTGACATTTCAAACCATAGAAAGGTACAATGATTTGAATTTGAGAAAATATCTCTTTTTAATAAAATAGCTGCACTGAGTTAAAAACTGACGTAAGAGTGCAGTAACGTAAATTAAAATGATTGAAACAAGGAATATCATTGGATTAAAAATATGAATAATTAAAATTACATTCTTGCTATAAATACTAAACACCTTGCTTCATTCACATTCACGCATAGCCTAATTCATTCCATTCTGTTATTCAGGCTCTTGACATGACCCAATTGACAAGCATATGATTCACTCGGTCGTGTCATGTCTTCCTCAGGCGTCCCTGACTTCTTCTACAGCTCACCTTTGCGTTATATCGTTGCCCACAACGCAAGGCAATATAACGTATTTAGCAAATTTCCAGGAGAGCCAAAAAACTGCTTTTTTGGTCAGATTATTATGCCTTACGTTACGCGTTTCGACAAGAGAATAAAAAAAATATAACTAAAACTAAATTAACGAAACGTGTAATAAAATGTATAAGAATCCGGTAAAAAAAAAAAAAACAAGTTTTGGCTCTCCTGGAAACTTGCTAAATATGGGGTAAGCCTGTTTGTGTTGGGGGCGACGATATATTTTCCTTTCTTAATCTTGTTCCCTACGCTTTGGCCTTACCTTTTTCCCAAATCTACACTTGTAACACGGCCAAACGTGGTTTTACATCACATACGCGTCAGGGTTCTCATTTATACAGCATTGAGTCTACTTTCACACTTTCTCTGCCAGTTCCATGCCTCACCGCCATACATAAGGGATGGTATTAGCACTCCATTATAGACAGCTAGCGTAACTTCTTTTGACGACTCTTCAAAATCCTTCCGGAACAGATTATAGTTGTTGTTTAATATTGGAACAGCTTGGGTTGGATTTCTATTTCCCATCTCCTTCCTCCCTTAATCTTGACCTCTCCTTTCAACGAATTCCATGCTCGAAGATACCTCCTGAAGACGGATTCATCAAGAAAAGAAGAAGGGGATTACTAATTATCATTCGCACTTTCGTCGCTATCACAAATCGTGTTAATAAATTCTAATTTTTCGCACCGCCACAATCATTGATAGACAGTTTAATGTCGATCGGACCGGTGTCACCCTATCACGGGCATCATCGGATTGTCACAATTAAAATTAAATCTATTGTATATACAGCATATATGTCAGGAGTTGCTTTCTACTTTGGTTTTTATTTATGACTTGAAATTTGTTTTATTGCTGATGGTACTTCTTTACAATTATATTTATAACTACTTTAGGGTTGGTTTATTACCTTTTGTAAGACGGATTACATTGTGTTTGTTTACTTAATCTAATCGTTTATTTAAGCTTTTATTTAAACAGATGGTTATTTCTGTTTTGTTTTTTCTCTGCGATTTCCGTCTTGTTTGCTAAAATGAATTTTATAGCAGTATTTGTCACGTAGTTACATGAACTATGGGTAACCAGGTACATTAATTATGCTCGTCTGAAAATACATGTGATAAGGTAGGGATAAAAAGTGATTTTAATTCAAATTCGAATAATAAACCGTACGTGTAAAGTACGTGTAATAATAATAATAAAAATATTAAATGTTTAGGGAAAATGTTTGCGGAAAACTCGGCCCTCGATGATCAGGGTGCCATCCCGCCATCGGTTCCTCACTGCGGCTTCTATATGAAAAAGCTGAGGATACGACATCGGGATGTACTCCTTGTCTTACGGGGGCTCGATGTTAATAAAGCTAGTGGGCCTGACGGAATACCTGCCCTGGTATTGCAGAGGTGTGCTGCAGAAATTGCTCCAGTTTTGACAAAGCTCTTTAAAATGTCCCTGAAATGTGGCTCTGTGCCCCCTGGTTGGAAAAAAGCGGTCATTCATCCTATACTTAAGAAAGGCCGCTCCAACCCAGCCAACTACCGCCCCATAGCGATCACATCAGTTCTGTCCAAGGTGATGGAACGTGTGATCAACGACAAACTGCTCACATACCTCGAAAAGAACAAAATCATTAACGACCGCCAGTACGGATTCCGGCGGAACCGCTCGTGCGGTGATCTTCTCGCGTATGCGACGCATGTTTGGAGGCGGTGCCTGGAACGTTATGGTGAGATTCAAACGGTCTCACTGGACATTTCTAAGGTCTTTGACCGGGTTTGGCACCGAGGACTTGTCAACAAACTGCCTTCTTACGGACTTCCCGTTTCCTTGTGTACGTGAATTGCCGATTTTTTGTAGGAAAGATCGATTCAGACTGTTGCTGATGGTTTCATCTCTTCCTCGCATTCAATAAATGCTGGCGTCCCACAAGGATCGGTTCTGTCTCCGACATTGTTTTTGTTGCACATCAATGACCTCTTGACATGTGTACCAATCCATTGTTACGCGGATGACAGTACAGTCCATGATTGCTTTTTGTTTGACAAGCCCCCAAAGGGCACACAATCTCCAAAGGCTCGGAGGGCTTTGAAGCAAAGGATGGACGGTTACCTCGAGAGGGTCTCCTCTTGGGGTAAGAATAACCTCGTCGAATTTAATGTTTCAAAGACCCAATCATGTCTGATTACGTCTAAAAGGGATCGAAATGATAATCTGGTCTCCTTTAATGGAAGCAATCTTCCCAACAAACCCTCCATTGATATGCTTGGTGTAACCTTAAGTGACCAGCTCAGATATGGGGGCTCCATCGAAGCCCGAGTAAAGTTAGCCTCTCAGAAGCTGGGCGTATTGTACAGAGCCCGCAGATACTTTAATAGTACACAACTGCTGACCTTGTACAAATCGCAAGTGCGCCCCACTATATAATTTGGCAGCCACCTCTGGTCGGGAGTCCCAAAATATCTGAAAAAAACCCTTGACTCCCTTGAAAACCCTTGTGCGGAAACGGGCGGTCCGTTTGATAGATTCGCCTATCTTAACAAACGGGTTGCAATCTTTGGAACACAGACGTCAGGTGGGAATGCTGTCCTTGTTCTACCGGTATTTTAATGGAAGATGCTCCGAGGAACTAGCGTCATTGATCCCTTCGGCACCGGTTCATAGTCGGGAAACACGCCAAACGCGCGCCCAACATTTGCACACGGTTGACATTTGTCACATGAGAACGGGTCGCTTCTACGATTCATTCTGTGTTCAACAGCTCGGCTGTGGAATGATCTGCCGACCTCTGTGTTTCTTCCATCCTATAACATGGGTTTCATCAAGACCCAAGTTCACTCCTTCCTATCCTCTAAAAGACCCTCCACACAGCATCCCCAAAGATGATATAGGCCTCGAGGGAAATTATTCCTGTGTGGAGTTACTGTAAAAAAAAATTCCGGTATGTGGGGAGGTTAGTGCAGTCTAAGTATACATACAATAGTTGCTGCGGCATTTAAATAGTGACAGGCCAATATCTTTCTCCAGTATGCTTCGATGCTGGAGGCTGGACTGAGGCGGGCCTCCGTGATGAGGATATTCCCGGAGCTGTTTATTCTTTCCCTCGTTCCAGCCACCCTGGATCTTATGAGGACTGCAAAACCGGAAACTCGCCCCTCCGTGAAGATACTGGAAGCGCTGCAGTATCTGGGGAGGCCAAACATAATGCGAAAGGCGTTATTATACTGGACACGAAGTCTGTCCATACTGCTCTTTTTATACTTTACCCAGAGTTCGCATTTTACAACGTTGCGCAGAACGCAAGGAAGAGAATCCTTTTCACAACGGTACTACAAAGACGAAATCTTCTGCTGAGCATGCTCGATTTTATGCTGAGAGCTCATCTTTGCTTCTCAATATCATTATCATCCATCAGATTACTGGTGATTATGTGTCCTAGGTATTTAGTTCCTTCAGTCAACTTCAGGGTCACACCGTTCAGGGTAGCTGCAGGATTACTATTCGGCGCTTGACCATGTCTTATGACTTATGACCAATAAAGCCGTTTTATTGGAGTTATAAGACATGTTCTTCAGCGAACTCCTCGCAGAAAGTAAGCACCTATAATTTTATAAAATACAGCGATAATTAAACTAAAAACTCCTTTTAAAATGTATTGTCATTGACATAGAAACGAAACCGCAGTTAAGTAAAATGTCTTTAACCCTCAGGATGAGGACATTGTACTATTCTTTTTAAAAAAACGCCATCAACTAGCCATCTCAATGGCGATTCTATCCTTCTTAATCCTAATATATCTCTGTATGTAATATATATATATATATAAATTAGTTGATATGGTTAACCAAAACCGGTCGGCAAATGTATAAATTTAATGAAGTAGTTTAAAACAGATTTTTTTTATTTCAAGTATAAAATTTCGCTAAATTAGTTTGGCTAGAAGGCAAATAATAGAAATAGACAAAAACAAACAATCATTAAATCTGAAGAACACCTCTTCAGTGGAACAGCAATAATTAGGTACCGACTCCAAATAAATCTACAAAAATGATCAGATCCGCGGAGATTAAACGTAATAAAATCTCACTTCTCTAATGAAGATATTCCCGAAAGTGATTTTTGAATTCGAGTCCATTACAGAGCGAAGAAGTTTAATTGCGTTTTTTATGACCGGTCGTTACCACCGAGTTAAAGTCATTGGGCAGTCATTAAGGCTGCTTTGGGACACGGCTATTTGAAACCGATCACGTTGATTCATCTGTGTTGTTTCTCATTCTTTGAAATACAGCAAAATTGGCGTTAGGAAAAAATAGATATGAAATTTTCAATGTGTATGCAGCCAAAACTGTCCAACCCCGGTCAGGACACCTTTAAATACTTTAGTAAGGAACTCCAGTCCATTGTTTTTATATTTAATTATCGATATTAACGATCTAACACAAATACTAGTTTTATTTTTTTTATTTTAAGAATTTTCATAGTTTCAATTTTTCAAATTCAAAATATATGGCCGGTCGGTTTTGAGATAAAAATGTCATATGCCAAAACAAGGAAGAGCTTTACTGTACTTAATTTTATATTCTATATGTAATTAAGCAAAACTAAACATAAAAAATAAAATAATGTACCTATTTGGAAACTATAACTCAAATAACAAAAACAGTATTTTACATTAACATTATCATATGTGTCAATGTATTATTTTCTTTAAATTCTTTTTATTTCTTACAATAGTAAGAGTTTTTTTTTGTATTTTTGTATTTTTTGTAATTATAGATGTTAAATTAACTCAAATTAAGTTAAAATTTCGCCGAAACTAAAAAAATACATGTTTTAAATACAAAACAAAATAGACAAATAAAAATTTCCAAACAAATACAAAACCAAAATACGCGCAGCCGAGACCCGTGACGTCAGATGTTCCGAATGTAATGGTACCAATATAAAGAAGTGTTTTTATGAGATGATTTTTTATTCACTTTGAAAAAACGATTTATAAATTCTACATATAATAAAACTTGTATATTCTGAATTGGCGTTTGCTGATCTAGATGTATATACTAACTGGCGTTGCCCAGGGTAATGGTTGGTGTGAAGTAAAGTTTTGAGCTTATCATGAACCAATACCCCTACCCAATAATTTTCCCCTTATTTTGAACATCAATATGTGAAATTTCATCAAGAAGTACCAACATTCTGATTTAGGGGGTGGAAAAGGGGGTAGTTTTTCGAAGTCTCGTGTAGACAGTGATCTTCCTCTTGTTTTGAAAGTTAAGTGTGCTAAATTTCATCAAGCTCGGAATAAAATTGTAGACGTACATGTAAAAAAAAAAAAACAAACAAACACGGCTCCTTCTTCCGTTCACACTCGCGTCATATATCCTTACACTCTTTTCATCGTTCATTCGCTCTACATGCCCGAACCATCTTTAATAACGTAATGAATATTTTTAGATTAATTATAATCAGGCGAAACTATAAGAAAACCTTCAATTTATCCAAAACTTATTTTTTTGGTTCTCGTAATGTAAATCGATTAATCGAAATGAAGATGTCACTGATAGTTTCGCCTTTTAACCCAGATCCACTCCTCCTCTTCCTTGCAAAGTCCCCCACACATCATCCCTAGTTTCATCACTTGCCCTGAAGACGAAAAAGTGCACGTCGCCTCAGAACAGAAAACCCTATTGACGAGAACTATGATAACTGTGACTTTATCCTTGTATTATTTGCATTCAACTTATATACTCTTATCTATGAACAATGTCTCATGAACAAACTGCGAGTACAATATAACAACGCTTACAGGGCGCTGTTCGGCCTCCCTTGGCGATGCAGCGCCTCGCAGACGTTCGCAGACGGAACGGTGCATGGGTTCGCTGCTTTGATGCGCCACAGAGTAGCCGGAACGAGTCAGCGCTACCATAGATGGAGAATTTCCCTCAATCCACCGTAGCATAAGTGATAAATATGTCCACCCTTTTATTTTATTTTTTTATATTTTCTATATCCACATCATATATTTTGATTATAAATATCATTATAGCGCCTTTGAGGTGAAAACGGCGCTATAAAAATAATCCATTTATTATTATTAAGTTGAATGCAAATATAATATGCCTTATACTTACAAAGTACTAGCTGATGTCTACCCGGCCTTGCTCGGGATTTTTTGTTTTTGTTTTGTTATTTTATGGCTTTCATCCATTAAGGGCGATCTTGGCCATGTTTAATGGGTTAGATTTTAATAGTACAGATTGTTCTTAAAATTAGTTACTTTTGAACGGGGGCAAATAAAATTGAAGCAAATAAGTTACAGTGTAAATGTGTTGTCAATCCAAAGTGACTTAAATTTTAATGCCATTTTTATAAATATGTTTTGCTAATAAATTGTTAATTTGGGGGGAGACGAGACTTAGAAGGCAGGGAATACTGGTAGGGAGTTCAATTTTAAGTTTTACCAATTCATGCATAAAGTTTGGAAATTGGTATGAAGTTGTTAATTCTTGCTGGTCGTTTGGATACCATAATTGGTTGGACAGCGAAAGTTATGCCTTGTGACGACTATTACTATCTCTATACAAAGATATAAAGAAACAATAATTTTTAAAAATTATTTCATTCCAATCATTTATTTTTTCAAAATATATCTAGTTTCCATTTTGAAAATATTCTACCCAAACAAACATTCTTCTTTTGAATATGTAATCTGTGGCTAACCAGGGTGGTATATCTATGGGCTAAACACAATATAACATGGCAGATTCAGTATTTTTCATACTAATTTAAAACGTTATAGCAACAGTTTTACATATTGGATTTCATTCAAAATACTCTCTAAACCTTCCCAGCACTGACAACAATGATATGTCATATTTTCTGCAAAATCGGTCCAGTAATTTTTGAGAAAATTGACAGACAGACAAACAAACATTCATTTTCATATATATAGATTACTAAATTCATGCTCCTGCACAATAATTAATAATATACAATATATATATGGCAGTGAGGCATGGAACTGGCAGAGGAAGGATGAAAGTAGACTGAATGATTGAAATGAGATCTCTGAGACGAATGTGTGGTAAAACCATATATGATCGTGTGAAAAATGTTGAGATTCGTAAAGAATGCAAGGCTGATGTAAGCGTAGTGAGCAAGATTAAGAAAGGGACGCTTAGATGATTTGGGCATGTAGAGCGAATGAATGAAGAAAGGAGTGTAAGGAGAATATATGACGCGAATGTGAATGGAAGAAGAAGCCGGGGACGTCCAAGGAAGACGTGGCAGGATCAAGTGAATCAAATACTTGAGCCGGGCCATGTCAGAAGTCAGAATAACAGAAGAGAATGTATGAGACGTTGTATGAAAGTGAATGAAGCAAGAAGTGTATGCCAAGATCGAGTTGTTTGGCGGTCCGTCCTCTCTGCCTACCCCTGCGGGGAAACGGCGTGATGGTTAGTTAGTTAGTTAGTTAGTTATACAATAATAATATTTACATAGATACTGATAAAAATATACATATATTGTATTCCAACGTTATCTGTCCGTATTTTTTTATATATTTCGAAACTATTAATCCACCGATGTTTGTGAATCTAGTATTATTTACAATAAAAGACACATAAATTTATTGTAGGCCACTTTTAATTTATTAAAACTACCGGTTTCGGAAGCACCCTTCGGGAGAATATTATAACAGTTATGAAGGAAGGGTGCTTACGAAACCGGTAATTTTAATAAAATAAAAGTGGTCTAAAACAAATTTATGTGTTTTTTATTGTAAATTATGGCGAGCAACAAAGTTAATGTTTTTTACAAATATCTAGTATTATTTATTTATTTATTAATTTTAACGCCCCGATGGGCAGTTACATATTTTAACATTTAAATGATTTTGTGTACAGAAAGAATAAAAGGTTGTAAGTTAACAAAAAATAGTAGGTACATAAGTGTAACATATTTATGATATAAATGTACGTATAATAATGTATAAGTGCATGACACAGAGAAGTTATAAAGGGAAATGTTTTTTTAATTTGTAGATAATACTTTTTTTTAAATAAAAATAGTAATAGCCTGATCTACATTATAAATTTGTTTCAATTTATATTTATGCTGGGGGTTAAATATGAGTTGAATTACAATTTTTTACCATAGTTTACATAGTACTTCACAAGTAAAATTTTCACACTCTGGAATAACGACAGGGTATCATGTGAATACTAGGGACAACTAATTGTTTTACAAAAGCGTTTTAAACCATTTAGATTTGATAATAATAATTATAGTAATATTTATTTATTTGAAACACACATTATTTAACATCAACATTTTTTGACGGCCTCCATGGTCGAGGGGTAAGGCTCTCGACTTCGAATCCAAAGGTCGCGGGTTCAAATCCCGGCGTGCGCAAGTAATTTTTGTTTGTGTTGTTTCACAATTAATTCGTTTAAAAATAATATATAGTATATTTGCGCACGTTCCAGAGTGTAAGACACTCTCAGTATCGCCCTTTTTTTTTAAAGTAACTCCACACAGGAGACCAAGGAGGAAATAATTTCCCTCAAGGCCTATATCATCTTTGGGGATGCTGTGTGGAGGATCTTTTAGAGGATAGGAAGGAGTGAACTTGGGTCTTGAAGAGACCCATGTTATAGGATGGAGGAAACACAGAGGCCGGCAGATCATTCCACAGCCGAGTTGTTGAACACAAGAACGAGTCGTGGAAGTGACCTGTTCTCATGTGACAAATGTCAACCGTGTGCAAATATTGGGCGCGCGTTTGGCGTGTTTCCCGACTATGCACCGGTGCCGAAGGGATCAATGACGCTAGTTCCTCGGAGCATCTTCCATTAAAATACCGGTAGAACAAGACAGCATTCCCACCCGACGTCTGTGCTCCAAAGATTGCAACCCATTTGTTAAGATAGGCGAATCTATCAAACGGACCGCCCGTTTCTGCACAGAGGCAAGGTTGGTGAAAGACCACCATTCAGGATTGAAACGTTGCTTGAAATGGCTTTTAGCCGTGTTTGGTGACCAGATCTGAAAAGCCAGGTATTTCCCCTTTCTCCACCTTCCTCTCCCCTTCCCCTTCCCCTCCCCAATACCTTCAGCCTCACAACATTCCCCAATTGGGAATGCCATAGTCTCACTGGGTCTCTTGTGCGGTATTCATATAAAAAAAATCATTAAGAAAGCTTTGACTGCCCAACTAGGAGCAAATCTCGTTTTAGGACAGTCAAATTGACAAGTTTAGTTCATATTAAGTGCCATTATTCAAAAATAGAAAGGAAAAAATCTAGTATTGCAAAACTATAATAATTAAGTAAAAAGAGATTATGTATATGTGTCTGATAGGTACTGGTTGGTGGTATGAGGAAAAAAATCCGATTAAAATTGAGTACTTACGTATCACTCAGCTTTATAAGCCGACGTCGAATCTCAGAGATGCAGCCCGAAGATGATGCAAATAGTAAGTACATTAAGTAACTTTGGTAAATAGTTTATTAAGAAATGTTTGTTCTTTTTCCTTTCCTTGGATCTTTTCCCAAAGAGCACAAATAATGTAATATAAATTCAGTCAAGTAAATCAAACCATGAGACGGTAATAAGGACAAAACGCCGCAGTACTAGTTAGATAGAAAAGATGAAGGGTATTATACAATTCCTATCTTATTTGTCTATTGTCTCTGTTTGTTTTAGTGGTATTTCCCTATATATTACCAAAGATTCTGATAGACATATGCATTATTCTTAGATGTTCAATTTGTATAAACTTTTTTAAGCTATAATTCTGCCATCAAATGTTTTTGGTATTCAAATCTATCAATCGTTGTTTTTTCCACAAAACAAATGCCATTTTGAGGGAAGCGAGTCGGCCTGCATTTGGGTTGCTCGCTTTCGTACTAATATTTGTATTTTAATGTGAAAACATACTTTAATTTATCATTATAAGTCACAAAGAGAACGGAAGCGGGCACATCAAATGCCGCAATTTCGCGATTAACAAAGCGTGACTAAAAAGTTGCTCGTTATTATTGTAATTCAAATGTATTTTGTGAATGGCGGGTATTATTCGTCATATTGCCGAAACTGACGAAAGAATGGGATACTTCCGGTATGGCTTTTATTAATTTCATTGCGAGTCTCACGTGAAGTCCATTATTCAGTTATCTCAGTACTCAGTGCTTACCTCCTTATGTACGATTGCCCTGTAGGTAGGTACTGCCTTACCAGGCGCGGTCCATCCGTACATGCCGTAGATGCTCCGCATCCCTTTAGGGTCAAAAGTCTTTTGATTTTTTTTTTCGTAGTATTTTTTTCCTTAGCGTAACAAAGATTTTTTCTAGCTGTAAACAGCCGTACTGCAATTCGACACCATCACATCTTCAGAGATTTAACACACACACAACGACACGACAAGTCGAAATACTTATATGTTCTCAATACTCGAATGTCTATCCGCGAAAACACACAGATGGTACAGTGTGGATATCGTGGATGCTCTGTTCTATTGCGTATTCCTAGAGTACGAAAGTCAAACACTTTGGCGCATGCGCATTCATTCCTGCCTTCCAATATGTTAGAACACTGGATACGGTTTTGAGGAGAGCATCCAACGTGCAAAAACGACTTTAATGCTTATAGGCATAATGCTCAGAATAGCATACATATTTCGAGTCGGGTGGATTGTTTTTAGAACGATTAGACATTTAATTTTTAATTATTAATTATATTTATTGAGATTTATAAACCTCATTGTAATATTTAATCATTGAAGAAAATAGTATTAACATAACCCAAATGAAACATGAAACCGGAAAAAACAACAGAAAATAAAAAAGATTTCAATCGCATCTGGGACACGAACCTCTGCCTTTCTTGCCTCGACTAGGCAGAGGTCCTGGGTTCGTGTCCTAGATGCGACGGAAATCTTTTTATTTTATGTCGTTTTTTCCGGTTTCTTGTTTCATTTAGGTTATGTCAATATTATTTTCTTCAATGATTAGACATTTGTTTGCGTAGCGTATTTTGACAGTTTGGCTTGAATAACTGAAGCCGAGATATTAAAAAATTGAATATCCTTCCATTACCTATTTAATTCATTGTTTAAATAAATAAATAATACATAAAATAACATGGATACTTCACCGACGTTTTCTAAGACTGTAAACGATAATAGTGAATTGCGTGGTTGTACAATTGAATCATTAATGCGAAAAAGGTTTGTGTCTCGCCCATTCACGGGAAAATGATGTTCTGCAAACTGGAAAACTGACTTCCCATTTCGTACAGGACATGAAGAAATAAATAAGAAGGATCAAATCGAGCTTAAGGTTAATTAAATGAAAACTCAGGTACCAACATTGTGGATTTTTTTGTTACAGGACATTTAAGATATTTCGGATCTGTAATGTTGCGGAGCGTAAATGATTTATGTAGCTAATAAGACTCTTTTTATCAGTTATTGCTTCTTGTTCATTGGCTAGTTTATATATATGTATATTGAATTGGAAAAGCAATTATGTATATTGTTTATGAGTCTACGGCAAGGAATGTTGAACTCAACATTCATTGAAGGAGTCTAGGAGGCAATAAAACTGAATGCAAGGAATGTTGAACTCAACATTCCTTGCCTCCTAGACTCCTTCAATGAATGTTGAGTTCAACATTCCTTACGTAGACTTTCAATGAATGTTGGAGTTCAACATTCCCTTGCCGTAGATCTCCCTTCAATGAATGCTGAGTTCAACATTCTTTGCCGTAGACTCCTTCAATGAATGCTGAGTTCAACATTCCTGTTGTAGACTTCCTTCAATGAATGCTGAGTTCAACATTCCTGCCGTAGACCTTTCAATGAATGTTGAGTTCAACATTCCTTGCCGTAGACTTCCTTCAATGAATGTTGAGTTCACATTCCTTTGCCGTAGACTCTTCAATGAATGTTGAGTTCAACATTCCTCTGTCGTAGACTCCTTCAATGAATGTTGAGTTCAACATTCCTTGCCGTAGACTCCTTCAATGAATGTTGAGTTCAACATTCCTTGCCGTAGACTCCTTCAATGAATGTTGAGTTCAACATTCCTTGCCGTAGACTCCTTCAATGAATGTTGAGTTCAACATTCCTTGCCGTAGACTCCTTCAATGAATGTTGAGTTCAACATTCCTTGCCGTAGACTCATAAACAACTCCTTCAATGAATGTTGAGTTCAACATTCCTTGCCGTAGACTCATAAACAACTCCTTCAATGAATGTTGAGTTCAACATTCCTTGCCGTAGACTCATAAACAACTCCTTCAATGAATGTTGAGTTCAACATTCCTTGCCGTAGACTCATAAACA
>JAHDVE020001591.1:0-43347 GCA_022606495.2 Halesus radiatus | reverse complement strand
TGTCTTAGATGTGTTCGGCGGTGTGTAGTGTACTATGATACTTACCTATACTCACCAGAACGCTTACGTTAATGATTGTCGCGGAGATATTAAATGAAAGAAAGGTTCACTATTTGTTTGATTTATTTCTCACGCGTACAAAAATCAGAAGGAATATTTAAAAGACTAGAAGTGATGCATTATGCAAATCTACAAGTTACTAGCCAGTTTGACAACACGACCGGATCAGCAGGAAGCAGAAAAGTGAATGATTCTCCTGTTCTGTGGATAACAGAAAGTCGGCCGGTTGACATTTGAATGAAGGGTTACCATAAGAAAAAAATAAACTTTGTGGCTAATAAGTTGCTTGCATATTACATACCTTCCGCCCAGTTTCTTAAACGACTTAAAATTACATAATCTTAAAGTATGGATGTAATACTAATACATATTCTTACAATTATCTTTGATGTAGATCAATAAGTATATACTCCAAATTGCTTATTGTTGATTAATATAAATCAAAGATAATTGTGTTACATTTGCATATTGTAAATAAACTAAAAATAATTACATTCGACATTTTTTCTTTAAGACTTATTTTAAATATATAACATCACTTTACAAGTCATCTTAAATTGTATTAATAGTATAAATAATAAATACTTAAGCTACCTTCTAAATAAACATTTTGCTTTGAGCAAATAAAGAAAGGAGTCAAGTGACTTACGATTAAATACAAGTCGTTATTTCAGACAACTTAAGCTTGATTAAAATCTACATATATATATATGGTAAGTATAATACAGGATTTTTTAACAAAGTGATTTCCCTATCACTGGAATAAAAAGAAAATTATTATTAAACTTAAGCTTAAAATCTAAATGTTTTTAATTTATGCTTATCACAAAAATATAAAGTTGTGTTCATGAAATTTGAGTCTTATTTTGAGTGTTTATTTCTAACTTATCGTTATTGTGGTTGTATAGTATTATCATTTTTCATGAACGAACAAGAGTATATTTTGTACGATTACTTACCTATGCTTCGGTAAGATGATGAATATATCAGTACATAATAATTTTAGTAATAACCTTTTAACATGTGTTATGTTGATTATATGGTCAGCATAACACATGTTATCATGTTCTTTAGGTAACAGATATTTTTATGCTATTATATTTATATATGATACATTTTCTATATTTAGTGTAAGATTTTGTGTAATGTTTAAATTACTATAGCTAGTTGAATGGTTTGTTTACTTTACCCTTTCATTTTCTTACAATTAGTTACATAGTGAACATGTTTTTAAAGATGAAAAACTTTTCAGTATTACAACGGTTCATCTCGTCGATGACCGTGATGCATTTCTTTCTACATAGTGTTTCTGCGCTATGTTTTGAGAAAAAAAAATTGTATACAACAGTACTAGAGTTCAAAATTTATACAAAAATTGTAGACTTTAGTATCAGTAATTTTAAAAAATATACATGGTTAGCTATGTCTTGAATATGATATTTAGGCATTATTTTTTTAAATTTCTTGTAACCTCTTTGAGATTAATATGGTTTTTTGTAGAAAGAAAATAATTAATTTAATTTGCCAATTTAATTGCATTACGACAGGTATCTGTCGGGAAAATGTACTCTGCGACCAGATCTTGTTCTCTTGATTTCTGGGAGTGGTTCCTGGACAGATGCGTAAGCTGGCACGTTGTCTTCTACAGGTATGAAAGCAGGTTTCAGTCGGTCTATGGAGACACGTTTAGGCTTTCCTTTTATGCTGATGACGAATGTCTTCTCATCGCGTTCTTCTACCTTGTAGGGGCCTTCATAAGGGTTTTGAAGGGGTTTTCTTCCACCGTCTGTTCTGAGAAAGACGTGGGTAGTTTGAGCTAAGTCTTTATGCACAAAGCACTTTCTTGATCCATGAGCGCTGGCAGGTGTTGGCTTTATATTTTCAAATTTCCTCTGCAAGCGACCGACGTATGTATCAGGATCTTCTCTAGGCGTTTCGGTGAAGAAATCGCTAGGCAGTCTCAATGTTCTACCGTACGTGAGTTCAGCAGGGGAACATTTTAGGTCTTCACGAACTGTGGATCTCAATCCGAGCAGAATTAGTGGGAGATTTTCCAACCAGTTCGGCTCGCCGCTTGCCATAAGAGAGGCTTTCAGAGTACGATGCCATCTCTCTATTAAGCCATTGGCCTGTGGGTGATAAGCGGTGGTTCTTGTATGTTTGATCCCAAATTTATCTGTTAGCTTCTTAAATAAGAAGCTCTCGAACTGACGTCCCTGGTCTGTAGTAATCGTCTCCGGGGTACCGTGACGAGTTATCCAGTGGTTCATCAGTGCGGTTGCTACTGTTTCAGCAGACATGTCCTTTAGTGGTACAGCTTCAGGCCAGCGGGTGAATCTGTCGATCATCGTCAACAGGTATTGGTAACCGTTGCATGCTGTAAGAAGGCCAACTAAATCAATATGAAGATTGCGGAAGCGGTCTTCTGGTAAAACGTATGTCGATAGTGGAGCTGCTGTATGTTGTGTGACTTTCGCTTTCTGGCAAGGGATACATTGTTTTACGAAGTTTTTTATATCTTTCGCCATGTTGGGCCAAACAAACCTCAACTTTATTGTCTTCGTTGTCCCTTGAATGCCTGGGTGACAGACATTGTGAACACTTTTAATTACCTCTGTTCGCATGGAAGCTGGAACAAAAGGTCTGACATGGCCAGTTGATATGTCACACCATAGTGATCTGTCAGTGCCGGGTATCACCATTTGACGCAGGGAGAGGCCGGTGTCATCTTTTGCCTTAATACATTCGTCGTTTTGACACTGCGCTTCTGCCATCTTCCCATAGTCAATTGTAGTAGGACAGTTTATCTCTTCAATGCGAGATAGGGTGTCAGCTACTATATTTTGGAGTCCAGAGATGTGCCTAATATCAGTTGAAAACTGTGCAATGTAATCCAACTGTCTTTCTTGACGTGGAGAGCTAGAGGCTCGTTTCTTGCTAAAGGCAAAGGTGATTGGCTTGTGATCCGTGTACAATATAAAATTACGTCCTTCGACGTTGTTGCGAAAGTACTTCACGGCTTCATATACACCTGTTAGTTCGCGGTCGAATGTACTGTAATTCCGCTGAGCTGGTGTGAATTTTTTAGAAAAAAATCCAAGTGGTTCCCATGTGTCGCCGTTGGACTGTTGTAAAGACGCTCCAATTGCTATGTCACTAGCGTCTACCATTATAGCGATCTTCGCGTCGGACTTCGGGTGAGCTAGCAGCGCGGCATTAGCTAGGTGATTTTTACAGTCATTGAAAGCCTTCGTTAATTCAACGTTCCATGTAAGTGTTCTCTTATCGTTTTTCTTGTATCCAGCGATGCAATCGAACAACTTAGCTTGAGTTTCGATAGCTTTAGGTAGGAACTTTCGGTAGTAGTTTAACATACCTAAAAAGCGACGTAGACCTTTCGCAGTTTTAGGTAGCGGAAATTCTGTTATAGCTTTAACTTTTTCTTTGATGGGAGTCATGCCCGTTTGATTAATAGTATGCCCCAGAAAGTTCACAGTAGTTTCACCAAATTTACATTTTTGCATGTTAATAACTAGTCCGTTGTCAGCTAGACGTTTTAACAATGTGTTTAAATGCCTCTGGTGTTCTTCTTCATTTGCTGAAGCGATCAATATGTCATCCAGGTACACAAAGCAAAAATCTAGATCTCTGGTGATAGCGTGCATAAAACGCTGGAAACTTTGTGCTGCGTTGGATAAACCAAATTGCATAGACGTAAATTCATATAATCCAAACGGTGTGATGATGGCCGTTTTTGGGATATCATCTGGTTCTACGGGTATCTGGTGGTACGCCCGCGCCAAGTCTATAGTTGAAAAAATCTTTGCCTTAGATAGTTTGTGGGCAAAGTCGTGGAGCTGGGGAATTGGATATTTGTCCGGTATTGTTTTCGCGTTTAGGCGTCTATAGTCCCCACAAGGGCGCCATTCTCCATTGGGTTTCTTCACCATGTGCAATGGACTGGCCCAGTTGCTCTTGGAAGGTCTGCATATACCTTGTTCGATTAAAAATTTAAATTCACGTTTGGCTGCTTCTAGTAGGGCTGGTGCCAACCTGCGTGCACGTTCAGTCACAGGAGGGCCTCTGGTTTCGATAAAATGAGTCACCGTATGTTTCTTGGTTTCGTTAGTATTCATGGTCAGGCGCGTCAGACTTGGATACTTGTTAAGAATATCCCGGTACTTCGAAGTATTTGAAATCGTTGAGATTCCCGTGGATATTCCTTTGTACGTCGTGCCGTTGATGTATAATCCGGTGGACTGGTCTGATATTACAGCCTTTTTTAGATTAACTGTAAGGTTGAAGTTGTGCAGGAAATCGGCTCCGAGTATAGCTCTTGATACGTCTGCAACTATAAATCTCCACTTCATGGTTCTGCGTAGGCCAAGGTTCAAATCTAGAATTTTTGTGCCGTAAGTTTTGATTTTAGTACCGTTTGCGCTGTATAAAGTAGTTGGGCAGTTATCAGAAGTGACAAACTTCCTGTTCTGGATGGAATGTCTAGGAATGACGGATACATCAGCGCCGGTGTCTACAAGAAATTTTTGACGTGTTTCACAGTCAAATATAAAGAGACGACAAGTGTTTGTAGGAATCTCACATGTCTCTACTGTGGAATTCCGCTTGTCGTTTCCCTGTGTATTTTTGGGAAAGGAACACGGCTTGTAGCATCTGTATGCTTTTTTTCCAAATTTATTATGCCAATGGCAATATCCATTGGGATTTCTGTTCGGAGATCTCCCCTGTGATCCTGATCTTGAACGTCTTGGAGGATTTTGTCTTGCTGGGGATTGATAATGATGATTTTGAAAATTCTGCCTACCCCGTCTGTGGAAATCAGGTTGTGGATTGACCTGCGATGCCTTCAGTTGCTTCAATTCCAAGGTGAGCTGGAGTACTTGTTTTTGAAGGTCCAGCAGTACCGAGTTGTCTTCCTGTCTTGAGGATCCTGGCCTTTCGTTTCTTTCGACTGCAGCACATTCGTTCGAATTATAGACGTCGACTATTTTATCTGCCGCAGAAGCAAGTTGATTGAGGTCGTTGTCTGGCAGCGCGGATAGGATCGCTTGGATATGTTGCGGAAGTCGCTGCAGCCATAATGTTTTTACGATTGCACTCTTTGCTAAAGACGGTCCAGCCAACTCCATCATATGTCGGAGTAGACCTGTTGGTTTCCTGTCTTCTAACTGGATGCCAGTGAGGAGTCGAGTAAGGCGTTTTTCTTCCGAGTCCTGTAGTCGTTCGATGAGTGCCGTTTTGATACGTACGTATTTTTCTTGTACGGGAGGATTTGTTACGATGTCACTAACGCACTGTAGGGTATCTTGGTCGAGTGCAGCAATTATGATGTTGTATTTAGTAAAATCTTCCTTTATCCGTGAATTAACGAACTGAGCCTCCGCCTGAGCGAACCAAAGAGTGATGTTGGACCGCCAACAGGGTGGTAAACGTACAGAAACCTGCTGAACGTCTGACGTCGGTGCATTGTGTTCTTCCATCTTCAATTTGCCGATGTCTTCTTTTGGAATTACGATGAGATTTGTTGTACTTGATTCTTCGTTGGGTTTTTCTTCACGAGTGGTCATTACATAATTCCGTCAGAGTTTTATGCATTAAATATGGCAAAAAGTATGGCAAATATGGCAAGATAATGTGTAAATTTGTCAAGGTTAGGATGTATGTTAGAATGATTGCATTTTAAAATCCGTAATCCATAACAATTTAAAAATTTAAAATCTCAAAAGGTTGTAAGAAATGTAAAATGGTTAAAATCTTTTCATAGAAAATAATGAAAAGTTTGAAAGAAACTAATGTTCAAACAAATGGATTCTAAAATTATTTGAAATTTTGAAAGTTGGAACAAAATAATTGTAACATTATTTGCGTTGCATTGTATGCTTTTATGGAACACATTTGAATTGTAACACTTTTGAAACAAAATAAATTGTAACATTATTTGCGTTGCATTGTATGCTTTTACGGAACACCTTTGAATTGTAACACTTTTGAAACAAAATAAATTGTAACATTATTTTGTAAATAATACTCTAAAAAAAAAAATAATGAAACCTTGATTTTCACTATGAAGTTATTAATTAAAAAATTTTACTTTTTTTTAACATTTACGTGTTAGAAGGCAATCATCTCGTCTCAGCTGTGGGATCGGGTCTGATTCGCCTTTCCTTGAATGTTTTGGGTCAGATCCGACGATAATTCCGCCGCTTGAATCGACGATTCTTCTTTTGTATATCGTAGGGAAATGACCTCAGGATTCACCATCCTACTCCTGCGATCCGGTCGTTATGAATTATTCGTTTTTGTCGGGGTCACCAATTTAACGTTTGATGTTATCTGTCTTAGATGTGTTCGGCGGTGTGTAGTGTACTATGATACTTACCAATACTCACCAGAACGCTTACGTTAATGATTGTCGCGGAGATATTAAATGAAAGAAAGGTTCACTATTTGTTTGATTTATTTCTCACGCGTACAAAAATCAGAAGGAATATTTAAAAGACTAGAAGTGATGCATTATGCAAATCTACAAGTTACTAGCCAGTTTGACAACACGACCGGATCAGCAGGGAGCAGAAAAGTGAATGATTCTCCTGTTCTGTGGATAACAGAAAGTCGGCCGGTTGACATTTGAATGAAGGGTTACCATAAGAAAAAAATAAACTTTGTGGCTAATAAATTGCTTGCATATTACAATACCAAACCAATCCTAATTATTTTTGCTACGTGGAAAAGAGAGACGAGTCCGCTAGAGAAATTATATTCCACCACAGAATATAATGCCCTTCCAAATTAAATTAAAATACAATGGAGATAACATGTTTAATATCAGAATGTGGCTAAGGATAACACCAACACAACAACCAGTCCGCCAACAGTCCGCCTCGGACCAGAAATCCCCAGTGAGAAGGACTGAATATAAATATTATATTATTAACGTAACACATGATAAATGTATATTAATAAAAAAAAAAAATAATACTAAAATGGGTGAAAACGTAATAATGTTACTTGTTCGCTATTGTTCACCTAAGAGCAGGTCTCTAGTGACCTAGTTACGTTATCACATAAGCAAATTACATTGTTAAACTATGCTAAGTGGCCTGGTTTTTCTATAAGTGTACTACATGTCTTCCACAATTCTTTCATCACTGGCCCGATGTTGACCAAATGCCTTTACGATATTATTACTTTATCCTCATTTCTGCTTCTGCCACACGTTCTCCGTCTCCCGTCAAGGTTTCTATCAATGTTTTCTTTTAAAATTCGTTACAGCAAGTGTTTTTACTGATGACTTAAAACGCCACAGTTGGCCGCCACCGCGTGTTTTTATACTCTTTAATATTTCGGTACCTACGCGAAATTCAGTGCTTCTTACTTGGGTATTTTACGAATATTTTACCAACCGGAACGATTACTTCGTGGTTAAAGGTTTAAGAACACTTTGACAATTTAGATTGAATTCACGAACCCGAACGTTGTTACGGATTTTACGGTGTTTTGAGGAATCTCCTCCGTAGCGTAATAGTTTTCAAATTCGACCCTACGTCGAGAGGTTGCGTTTTTTTTGTGATTCTATATATAGACACTAAAATTATACTGTACGCCCTCAATTTTACATTGAAAGGCTTTGTGAACAGCTCCAACAATTGTTACTGCACAATATTAACAAACTGCCTGGAGTCAGTGGGGCTGATACACGATGTAAAACGTTGTAAGACTGAAGGAAGAGGGAGAGGGGGTGAGCAAGGTTGGAAATAACCTGGCTATTCAGATCCGATCACTGGACATAATCAATGTTATTTCAAACAACGTTTCGAAGTTGAATTGTCCATCTTGCGCTCTGTATCGAGTTGCAAAAATACTGAGTTTTAATTTATTTAAATCGCGGGTATGAAAAAATTAACTTTTAAAGTGTGTTTTAAACGTTTGTACAGCTTCTAGGTTCGTTAATATTGAATCCGACATTACCGGAGCGGTATAGACTTATAGACTGGTTTTCACGAACCGGAGCTACGTTCCGGGTAACTACGACTAAATTTAAGCACTGCTTACGAGTATATTTTTACAAGATGAAAAACGTTTATCAGAACGATGTTTTCAACTTACCGTTAAAGCTATCCTTTCTAAAAAGCAAAAAACTCTGCAGCAATGATTCATTCTAACGGGAATGTCGTGGTTTTGACAATTTCCGGACCATAAATGCTACATTGCGTTTACCGTTATCATTTTATCATTGTTTGTATAAAGATAAATACATTTGCTAGCCTAAATTTATAAAATACTTGAAAATATGTATCTGATATTTCGCTTTATTTAATACCGACGAATGGCAATCGAGGTCTACCGACTATCGGGTTTTTATCTTGTCCGCGCGTCGGTGTATTTTGTAGCGAGTGATTCATTTGATTTTATTGTTAGCTTGTACTAAAATCACTATCTAGCGATTGACATGGAGTCGATATTTTTATCTTTATATATTTACATGACAAATATTGAATGTTAATGTTATCAATATTTTTATGTAGGTTCTTCACAAAATATTTTTGAAGTAAAATTTTAAGTTTAAAAAAATTAAATTTAGTTAAATTAATTTATTTATTGTTTTTGTGTTTAATTGAAAAACTCAACTCAAAAAGCATAAACTCATATAGGTTGTTAGGAAAACGCATAAGGTTTCTAATGACAAAAGTTCTTAGACTGTATGCTTTTATGTTTTATCTAAAATGCGCACTGAATTTTTTGTTAAAACACTCGAAAATCCTTCACTTGTTTTCAAACTGCACATATTTTTAGACATATTGGTATGTATCTCGTAGAATTTGAAAGATTGCAGTGTGAGGATTTTCATCATTAGAAACCTTAGCCCCTTTCCAAAATACCCGTATAGAATTTACAGATAAATTATTTGTTGTATTTCTTACGTTAGCAACCTGCAAAGTGACGTTTAGCACCTTATTTGGGTGCTCGACCTTAAATGGTGGAATCTATGAATTAAAATACGACCACACCGAATGTAACGCCTCTTACATCAGGCAGACCGGGTGGACTTTTTCAGCTAGATTCAAAGAGCATATGCATCGCTATGATAAAAAAATAATAAAATTAGTCAAAGTTTGCAGCCCATCTCTTAGACAAAAATCACGTTTCGCTTCGCAACAATGATTCAAAACCTTTATATAAAGGTTTTAAGATTAAATTTACGGGAACAATTAGAAATTAATTAAAGAACATCCGATCCAAATTGTCTTCTCTTCAGTTCTTAGCATTTTCAAGAATTTTTTTGTTAAAGCTTTTTATTGTTTATAAGTAACATTTAAGTAATTTTCAAAAATATAATTTAAGTTTGTGTATTTGGGAAGTATGTTTACGAGAGATGGAAAGACTGATAGGGATATTGAAAGAAGGGTGAATGCAGGAAACTCCATTAACGGAGGACTGAACGCGGTTGGCGCAAACAAAAAGTTGTCCAAGGAAGCGAAGCTAGCAGTCCACAATGGAGTGCTGATACCAACCTGATGTATGGCAGTGAGGCATGGAACTGGCAGAGGAAGGATGAAAGTAGACTGAATGCTGTAGAAATGAGATCTCTGAGACGAATGTGTGGTAAAACCATGTATGATCGTGTGAAAAATGTTGAGATTCGTAAAGAATGCAAGGCTGATGTAAGCGTAGTGAGCAAGATTAAGAAAGGGACGCTTAGATGGTTTGGGCATGTAGAGCGAATGAAGAAGAGAGGAGTGTAAGGAGAATATATGACGCGAATGTGAATGGAAGAAGAAGCCGGGGACGTCCGAGGAAGACATGGCACGATCAAGTGAATCAAATACTTGAGTCGGGCCATGTCAGAAGTCGGAATAACAGAAGAGAATGTATGAGACGTTGTATGAAAGTGAATGAAGCAAGAAGTGTATGCCAAGATCGAGTTGTTTGGCGGTCCGTCCTCTCTGCCTACCCCTGCGGGGAAACGGCGTGATGGTTAGTTAGTTAGTTAATTTAAGGGTATTCTTGGTCATCATATCAGAAAAGAGGAGTCCCCGTGTCTGATAAGGGATCCACGATTCTTATTTTGGAAGGTACGTAATATTTAATTTGCTTCTATTTATAAAATGTTTCGTATAAAATATATAGTTTTTTTTAAAAGAAGAGTTTAATTTTATTTATTTGTTATTTTTTGTCATTAATACAGCCAATTTCAACGGGGAGGTTGTTGTATTTTTTTATGGCTTGAAAAATGTAATGGTTTTGCACTTGAATTGTTTTAAAATTAGGCGTTATAAATTAATTTCCATTTCTCATACGTTTGTAATATTCCTGATTTTATTTAAGATTTTTCACTTCACACATTTTTATGACAGAAATTTGCTTTAATATATATCTTCAACGTTTAATACTGGAAATAGTGTGAAAAGTGATTTCGTTGAGAAGGTAGAATTTTTTTTAAGTATTAATTTTATGATGATTCTTTGTGAAACTTTTACTGAATTTAGATGATTTTATAAGATCGTCTCCAACCAATAATACCAACATAAGCAATATAATTCGTCATAAAAATTTACAAAAAATAATCAAAAGGGGGTTTCTATTTCTTTTTTTTTTAAAGAAAGTCATTCCCCGGTTACGAATAACCTGACAATATTTGAAAATCTCCTCCTACCATCACAGTAAGCGGAAGATGCTGCTTGTGTCGTAATGGAGGACTTAGCCAGCCGAGGAATTCAACTCACGACGCCTGGGTGAGACCCAAACGCGATGCCAACTCAGCCACTGACCGGTCTTATTTTTCCAATTCATTTTCATATCATAATCGGGTTAGTAACGAATGGAAATTGACAAGAGAATTCACGTCATTATAAAAGAATTAAGAAAAACCTATCATCAAAAATCAAGAATCATTGTGGGGAAAACAGATTTTTATTGGTAAGTGCCTCACAGAGTAAATATTTAAATGATCACAATTGATTTTCTAAGTAAATCGGTTTTACTGAAGGTGTTAATTAAATATTTTAAAATGCATACAAATAAAAACAGGGTCGGGGTAAATAAAATCATATAAATAAGTCGTCTCCGTGTGACCTGACCACAGCTTGACATGGCTCTAAACGCCCAAACACCTGCCACGATAATAACAAAACTAAAATACTCGCACAACTTAATGATAACATTATGAAATATGATTTATTTTTTTATTGTAATAATTTTTAGGTCATTATGTAAGTCTTCTTGTGACCTCATTGATGAAGCAGAAAAATACTCTTGAATGATGAACTCCGGTGCGTCATTAAATTTAGCTGAAGGCAGCTTTTCAGTCTGGAATTTCCATCTCCGTGAGCAGCGGAGATTTGAAATGTAATTTTAATCATTTGTCAGAAACAAAGAAGTCACAAAATTTAGCTAGTTCGCCGTCTTAAGCTGTCGCCACCTTCACGGTAGAGTGGTTAGCGCATTTGCTCTGCGTTTCCTCAAAAATGTACAACGGTTTTTCTTAAAATTTTTACTCGTGAAATAAAAAATATGTGTTTTATGTAAATGTACGATACAACTTATTCCGAGTCTCAGAATCGTCCTAGTAAAAGACCGCTATTATTTTTATTTTATTTGCTAGAAATTGCTTGAGCTGTGTTTAGTGAGCAGGTTTCAATAGCCTGGTACTATGCAATCCTTCTCTTCCCCATTTTGTTCTCACCCCCTCTTTCTTTCGCTTCACATAATTTCTTTGCAAAACGGATACCATATTGATATCAATAATTGTTTCACTGTCTCCGGGCAGTTGTAACCCTTATGCGTTACTTGTCACATAACAAAAAAAAAAACGTCATAACCCTTCACATGAAACAAAGATTTAATTTTTAAAAAATCCAAAATTCAGCTCTTTTATCCGAAACTAAAAACATTTCCCGTCGATTTCCATTGGAATGTGTTAATTATTAACAATGATATCGATAAGTACCCAAAGATAAGATCTATCTAGAACTGACGAATCTACCAGTTGAGCTACCAAGAACTTGTTGAATTCCAGAATTTTTATCAATCTCATACTTCACCATAAATCAATTTAAATTATTTCCCATATACTGGCTGCCATCTTTGTATGAGAGGACCATATCTTTTTGTTGTCTTTGTGTTATTTTGTTTCACATTTTAATTGATAATTATTGATACCATTTCCAATAAATGAAGTGTGAAGATTAAATAAATTAATCCTTTTTTAATATTCCTAATTCATGTTTATTTTTTTTTTATAAATAATATCTTAACATTTTCCAGCTACCTCTTAGAGTTAACGATGTTAAATAAATTTTAAGGTATTTAGCGAAAAAAAATACAATTTCAAACATGGATATTCGTAGTAAAATTTATATACGAGGTGCATTATCGATTTTTTCGTAATTTATACATTAAATCTTCGATTGAATCTCAGGTGTCATATTTTTTTAAAGAATTTGGTCGCCGTTGAGGAGGACCGTTAAAATAAACATGCCATCAAGTGAATCATACTTCAAATGATTATTTATTACTAACGCCTTGGTGGGCTTTTACATATTTTAAATATTTTACATTTTTTGCACACAATACAGAAAGAAAAAGAGGGTTAAAGATAACAAAAAAACGAACATGAAACACAATGGGTATATAAATGTAACATACGATATATTTTTTTATTAGGGTATATACATTTCAACAATATAGTTTATATTTTATATAACATATTTCAATACTACTCTTCCATTAGAAGCATTTGCTTGTTGATGGAAGAGGAGTGTACCGCAGTAATTTGCTAATAGTTAAATAATATTTATTGTGCATGTATAAGCATTAATTGTTAATATAATATAATATTATGCGCAGTCGTAAGTACATTGCAGTTTAATTATGGAAAAAAATATATATGTCAATTTTGTGTTTTTAGTGTAAGTATATTGTATCGTAACAAAGATAATGTAATTAATAAACGTACATAATATGTGTATATTTAGAATATTTTTTGTATGGGGAAAAAATAGTATTTTATATGACTAACTAAGTGGTAACAGTTTTTTGTTGTTGTTAAGAATGTCTTTAAAATATTTCTCGACAGAGTTCAACGTTTGTATAATTATCATTTCTGATATAATGTTTAAACATATTTTATTATTTATTAAGTTAAAAGAAATACATAATTCTTTCACTTTCTTAACTTAACTGCATACATATTATATTAATTAAATATATACATATTATATTAATTAAATATATACATATTATATTAATTAACTACATACATATTATATTAATTAACTATATACATATTATATTAATTAACTACATACATATTATATTAATTAACTAAATACATATTATATTAATTAACTACATACATATTATATTAATTAACTACATACATATTATATTAATTAACTATATACATATTATATTAATTAACTACATACATATTATATTAATTAACTACATACATACATATTATTCTTAACCTATTTTAATTCTTATATTATATATCATATTACTTAATAATATACAACTAGCAGTCCATAATGGAGTGCTGATACCAACCCTGATGTATGGCAGCGAGGCATGGAACTGGCAGAGGAAGGATGAAAGTAGACTGAATGCTGTAGAAATGAAATCTCTGAGACGAATGTGTGGTAAAACCATGTATGATCGTGTGAAAAATGTTGAGATTCGTAAAGAATGCAAGGCTGATGTAAGTGTAGTGAGCAAGAACAAGAAAGGGACGTTTAGATGGTTTGGGCATGTAGAGCGAATGAACGAAGAGAGGAGTGTAAGGAGAATATATGACGCGATTGTGAATGGATGAAGAAGCCGGGGACGTCCGAGGAAGACATGGCACGATCAAGTGAATCAAATACTTGAGTCGGGCTATGTCAGAAGTCGGAATAACAGAAGAGAATGATGAGACGTTGTATGAAAGTGAATGAAGCAAGAAGTGTATGCCAAGAATGAGTTGTTTAGCGGTCCGTCCTCTCTGCCTACCCCTGCGGGGAAACGGCGTGATGGTTGGTTAGTTAATATTATTTATATACCTCACATATTCCCAACTTACATATTGTTTTTATCTTACATCTAATAGCTATCTTGTTCATTATTCTTTTATATTATACATTGTTATTTGCTCACTTATTTTGAAATTGAACAGTTTTTTTTAAATGTTCGTACTCGATTCTCCGTTTTCAGGCTATCGGGAAGGAGAATGTATATACGAGTATACACCCCCATGGCCTATGCTCCTTGTACCACTTTCAGTCTTTACTGTATTCGTGTACAATTTATTATGTTGTCTTGTGTAGTGTTCCTGTACTTGTGATGTTTTTATACATACTGTGTTCGTGTGTATAAGTTCATTTTGTATTTTGTAGATTAATAGGCGTATATTATATTCGTACAATTTTCTGATTAGATTACAATTTAGTAAAGCATTGTATATTATTTATCGTTTCCACATTGTAAGAATATGAATTGAAGTAGTATTTCCAATTAGATTGTCCGCAATAATTGTTATCTTCATCACACAAAGATCTAATTGCTCATTGACTGGAATGTGGAAAGTTGGCAGAATAGTGTGTAATAGTTTTTAATAAATTAACTACCAGTGCATTGGCCGATTTTATAACATTTTTCTCTTTAAACGCAGGTCGTTGAATGCAACGAATAAGAACACAAGAAGTGCGACGCGGGCGTGTCTCGGGGTCCAAAACTCTGGCCATTCGGGCCTTAAATTTCACGTTCAGAAATTCACAATGTATTTTGATTGGCTCTCTCGAGGCTAGAACTAAAAGGCACCAAGTCAGTGGCTACACCGGTTTCCATTCAAATCTACACGAAAGGCATTTATTGTATGTACCTATTTATCCATTCAATGGTTGAATGCTATACAAGAGGATTTATTATCATTTAGTGTGAACACGACACAAGAATCAGCGAGCATATTGCATTCAATTCAATTTTCAATACAGCATGTTTGCGACACGTTCCAGCGGTAGATACACACCCTATCGCCCTGGTGAAAGATCGCCATTTGATACCGAAGCGTTGGTTGAAGTAGAAATAAACGTTTTTAATGACCAATCTGAATAGTCAGGTACTTCCCAACCTTCCTCTTCCCCTCCCCCCCCCTATTGGTGATGTCAAAGTCCCATTGACTCCGGACAGTGGGGATCGTGCCGTATTCAGACGCTGCTGTTATTGGTGCGGATGAAAGGTGTGAAAACCCCGCAACGGGGATTACCGATTAGGTGTTGTTGCAACCATTGTTGCCAAACTTCCAAGCCAAAAAGGAATGTAAAATCGCTATATAAGGTTTAAACAACTTTATTGTTATTCGTCATTGTATGTAAACCACCTTCCTGGTTGCCGCCAGGAATGTGTGTGATTCACGGACCATGGAGAGGCACTTGTGTTAGTCACAAGTCACAACACTCGACAGTTCATAAGTTAGACCTAGACATAAACCGAATATTAAAGGAAATTTCGCCAATTTTTCGAGATTTTTGACATTTTTAGGGGAATATCGTAATTTTTACTGGTACTCCCTTATTTGTAGGTATGGAAATTTCGTCATTTTCACAAAAAATAATTCACAAATTCACATTAAATTATTCTTGTTCTTTTGGCGTCATATACGAGAATTTACTATTGGATCAATGAATCGATTTTGTTAACGAGATTTTATAAATTTTTTGAGGAATATCGTAATTTTTGCCGAGTGATGTTATCGACATTTTCAGGGAAATATCTAACATATTGTGTTTCCTCCCTTCAATAACACGGGTTTCTACCTTCGTCCTTTCCCCAAAAAGACTCTCCAAACAGCATTCCTAAAGATGACATACTTAACAAGGGATTGTGGAGTTATTATAAAATAAAATAAATGAACAAAAAAAACTTACTTTAATTAAAAAATGAGTGTATACTTCTTTTGGTAGTACATTATACTAGAGATGGTCGAAAACATAATACTAAAGAAGTGGCACTCCATCCCGGTCCAATTCCTCCACTTAAAATTTCTCCAATCATTACGACAATTGCTATATTCCGAATAGTTGCATTTAACCGAACGTTAATTTCGTAATGAATGAGTCGGTTGCGGTTGATTTGATTTTAGAGATTACGAGTATGGATGGCTAAGCCTCGCAGATTTCGCTTCCTCGATTCTGACGAATTCTTTCCTGTTGCATACGAAGACGTGTATACCGTCAGGATATTTCGTATTTTCGCAAACGTTTACATCTTTTTTTTACAGCTTTTCTTATATATTTAATAACATGTAACCTTTTATTTATTTTGTTTCGGAAGAATTCAATACTATTTTTTCGAGATCTCTTTTCCTTGTCGAGCAACTGACAATATGTATCAAACAAACCTCGGCTGCCCACCGTGCTTAATACAAAACTTAATTTTAGATTTGATGCCAAAATACCCATCCAAACTCAATGATCTTTTAAAAAAATAATGGTATAGTAAATATCTAGTACAGATTAGAAGTATTTTATATTTTTTTGTTTTAAATTATGAAATATAAGCCATTAAAGAAATCAATTTTTCACCATTTGAGAGGAAACTTTGAAAATTATTTGCTGGTTTATGGTATATTTTTTTTTAAATTGTCATATTTGTTATATAAATATAAAAAAAAAGAATATAACATAATAAAAAAAAAAAACAATGTTTCTGGTCGATATTTTAAATTATGTACGTCAAATTTGTGTTAAATTTAATTCCATCGTAATGTTTATTTAACACTTTTTTTAATTTATTTTATATATCATTATATACCTTTTGATGGAAAAAAAATCACTTGGTTTACGTTGAGTATTTTGGCCTCAAATCCAAAATTAAGTTTTGTGTGAAACAGGCTGCGCTTATGAATGCATCAAAAATTTTAAATTTACTTTTTTGAGATTTAAAATTTACCTACACAGATTTTCAATTTGTTCCTTTCTTTGGATATTCATTTCCTACGAGTATTAGCTATTTTCATTAAATTATTTTTTTTCGTTCACGAAATTCAAGCACTTTTCTTTGAATTATGTTTGATCGTTTAAAAGTAATAATTTTCAGAAGCCATCAGCGTTTTTTCTACTTGGTATATAGAGACATCTCATTTGCGCAATAGGCGCATAGGCTTCCTCGGACGTGGAACGGGTTCAACATATTCACGATTGTGGCGTTTCGTACCACTGCGCTACGTGCTCCGAATCGGAAAAAAGAATGACAACAACAATTGAATGTTAACTAATACGTTGCTATGTTTAGTTCACTAGGAAAGTATGTAAATTGTCAAATAAACCAAAGAAATACATTTTTAATCATTGAAGATAAAATTAACAACTCTCAAAATGAAACATGAAACTGAAAATACACAGAAAATAAAAAGATAACGATAGCAGCTGGAATTCGAACCCGGGTATTTATATTACAATGAGGTTTGTGAGCTTCAATGTAGAAAAAAAAGGTATATCCGAGACACTATCTAAAGATTCCAAATAAATTCGGGTAGAATTTTGTAGTCATTGTAAAAAGGTAGCGGCCAAATATATATAGGAATTAATTGAAGATGATATTGACAGTTCTTAGAAATCAAAGTATGATACAGGTAAAAAAGACGGAACCGATTGGAGTAGCTGTTGCCCAGTGGATTATAGCGCAAGGTCCCGGATAGACCATGAGGTCCTGGGTTCGAGTCCCAGTTCTTAGAGTAAACTTTGCTGTGTCTTTTCGGTTTCTTGTTTAATTTTGAGAGTTGTTAATATTTATTTATATCTATATATTATACAGTTCCATTTTACATAATATGTTTTTTAGAAGTATAATAAAGGTGCTGTGTATGGTGTTTTATAATGTGGAGTGTAAGGTAGGTTTGAAGAGGTGATACTGTGAATAGAGTGTTATATGTGTCGTGACCACCTCACTAGGAGAACCTGCGCTGAGGTGTTCACATGGACGTGTTAAATGTGGTACAAGTATTGATTAGTTTTGTTTTAATATTTTAGTTTTGCTATATAAATTAAAATTTGAATTTAAATAGAATTTGAAAGAAATACATTTTTTTGTTTGTTTTTGATTCGGTTACAGTAATAAAAAATCAATTAACAGATAGTGATTTAGGCAAATCATTTAAAAAATAATAAACGTGTAATGATGGATACTTTCGACTAAGTGTTGTACGATTAAAAATATATTACGAGTTTTATAAGTTTCAATAAGTTGTTCCAAAATTGAACAAAGAAATACAAGCTGAAAAATATTATCAAATTTTCGAGTAAAAAACTTAAAATACCTTAACTAATTATAGGTGTGTATTATATACTAAACCCAAACCAAACAAATCAGTAATATGTTATATTTTGAAAGTTCCAATGTGTCAGTTTTGCACTGAATGTATTCTACCGATAGACCGGAGAAATGTTATATAAATTATATCGATATATACATATTGATAAATGCATATTGCACAATGACGACATTTGACTTTTATTGATTGGAGAGGAACATCAAACAAGTTTATTTTCACAGCACGAGGCAATCAATCTAGACATGCCCTTTCATTAGATTTTTTACAAAACATGAGAATGGTAAAGAAAAGATAAATAATTCAAAAACAGCTGAAGACTCATTTAGTCGGCTTTTGCAATTTATTCTTGTACTCAATTGAATTTAAGTGCCAGGGGACAAATCGATACCTTAGTTCAATAGGGAAATAACTCAAAATTTCTGGGTTTTGAGTTAATTATGAAAAATGGAAAAGGAACTCTCGCTTCTCATATTTCAATAAAAGAAAATCATCTAATCAGCACATTCTTAGTTCAATGGAGAACAAAACATTTATTAAGTTCCAAACGGAAACATGTGAAATGTTTCCATTTGGAACTTAATAAATGTAGCCATTTACACCTGTGATATTATAGGTTGATAAATTACTTACATGTTTTTTTAAATTTATTTTATTATTATTATTTTTTTTAATTTTTGTTACATAATTACATTTTGAAACAGTTTGAAAATACAAGAAAATATGATAAAAATTAAATATGTAAAGGTTCAGTGGCGTGCATTTCTGTATGGCCAAAGGAAGACTGTGTGTACTTTTTCGAGTTCTGGTATGAATTACGCCTTGCATATTTGAAAAAGGTATTTCTATCATCAACTCGCGCTAATTTTTCTTTGAAAAAATACATTTTAATCAGAAATTAGTCGCCTTTTTTTAATTTCTTCATAGGCACAGCTTTTCAGCATTTATGAACTGCACGCCATGCAGTGCTAACGCTAGTTTATAAAAATACAGAATTCGGTTTTTACAGAAGCAGCAAAAATTCTTGAACGGCGAGTTCTGGCACCATAAAATAAGCAAAGTTAATCATTGTAGAAAATAATATGAACATAACCTAAATGAAACATGAAAACGGAAAAAATGTCAGAAAATAAAAAGATTTCAGTCGCATCTGGGACTCGAACCCAGGACCTCTGCCTATCCGGGACAACCGCTTAACCAACTTAGCTGAGACCAGTTAAGAAAAAAAAAATTATCAGTTTAAGTTAAGCATAGTTATCTTGTGTGGTATTTTTAGCAACTATTTATTGTCATCTCGTTTCGTCATTTCCAAAGTAAGCTACTATATTTATAATTCTATTTTTTCTGAAAAAACTGAATCCATCCAACGATGAATTCTGGCGTCTAGAAATTTGCACTCCTTTTAGTATTGGATTTCTGGATGAACGCAATTATTTTCATCTCGTTATGTTATTTCCAAAGTCAGCTACTATAGTTAAAATTCTATTTTTCTGAAGAAACTATATCTCTCTAACGGTGAGTTCTGGCGTCTTGATATTCGCACTCCTTTCTTTATTGGATTTCTAGATTAACGTAACTATTTTCAACTCGTTATGCCATTTCCAAAGTCAGCTACTATAGTTTAGAATTTTGTTTATCTGAAGAAATTAAATCTATCTAACGGTGAGTTCTGGCGTCTTGAAATTTGCATTTTTTTGTATTGGATTTCTAGATTAACGTAACTATTTTAAACTCGTCATGTCATTTCCAAAGTCAGCTACTATGGTTTAGAATTTTGTTTATGTGAAAAAATTAAATCTCTCTAACGTTGAGTTCTGACGTCTTGAAATTTGCACTCCTTTTTGTATTGGATTTCTAGATTAGATTAACGTATCTATTTTCAACTCGTTATGTCATTTCCATCGTGAACTATGGATCTTTGAATCCATCCCCACAACATAACCCCACTTGAGGATGCCTTAAATACTCGCACTGACTCCGAACCTTTGGGACTCTTGTACTGTAATTATATTGACATAAAGTGATATTTATTAGTGACGTTCTTTTGTTGTCTTCTAGGTCCCACCCATGACAAGGTGGTGGTATGCTATGTGGGCACATGGTCAGTCTACCGCCCGGGAAGGGGCTCCTTCACCCTGGATGACGTAGACCCCATGCTCTGCACGCATCTGGTCTACGCCTTCGCCGGATTGAATGAGACGTCTTCCTCCATCAGGTCTTTGGGTGAGTAGATTTAAATTGACTTGCAATCGTCAAGCCTGAGATAACTTAACCTAACTATTCAATTCTTCTATTAAACACGGAGACAAGTGATCATGGAGTATTGATCACTTGTCTCAGAGTATCAGAGGTCGTGGGTTCGAAACCCATCGTTCGCATAAACTTATACATTTTCTTCTCCTTGTCCTACTCGGGTTGGGGACCCATCGCATCGACAAGGTGCGTCCCGGCGACCTTGTCCAGCGCTACCTTATCGGCCGTCCATAGTTCATTTACAACTAAAGATATTTATTATACTATATAATTAATAATAATAATGTTGGATGATTTGTATAGCGCCGTTTTTGTGAAAAATCACCTCAAGGGCGCTTAACTAACACAATTGTTACATGTTTACATAATAACAGTACATATATATAAGTACTAAATATATATATGTTTTCATATGAGGCGGTAGCGTGGTGATGTGACATTATAATTTAAAAAATAAAACAATAACTTTGTTTACATCACTTTTATTTATACCTTAGCCGACCGGGTTTCGCTACTACCGTAGCTTCTTAAGGGCAGTATACAACTCGCTCGGCTAAAGTATAAATAAAAGTGAAGTAAACAAAGTTATTATTTTATTTCTTAAACTAAATACATATATATATATATATATATATAATCTGTTTCATTTCTTTGATAATTAATACCTCCCTAATTGAGAAACTCTCGTGTTTGGAGAGAGTGTACTACTATTTTTATGAACATATAATTAATACCTCTCTAATTGAGAAACTCTCGTGTTTGGAGAGAGAGTACTACTATTTTTATGAACATATAATTAATACCTCTCTAATTGAGAAACTCTCGTGTTTGGAGAGAGAGTACTACTATTTTTATGAACATATAATTAATACCTCTCTAATTGAGAAACTCTCGTGTTTGGAGAGAGAGTACTACTATTTTTATGAACATATAATTAATACCTCTCTAATTGAGAAACTCTCGTGTTTGGAGAGAGAGTACTACTATTTTGGTGAACATATAATTAATTCCCCCCTAATTGAGAAACTCTCGTGTTTGGAGAGAGAGTACTACTATTTTTATGAACATATATATTCTGTTGCCTATTCACTAATTGGCAAGAAATTTATAAGAAAAAAGCGAAAGGCCCAGCCTTTTCTCGCATAGCCTCTGGAGTTGCTTCTCTTACCTGTGTCTGGGGCGGCACACTGGACGTCTTCCCTCTGGAATAGCACTCAGAATTATTTTCCTCCGAATTCAATCACTGGCATTTTCAATACGTGCCCAAGCCACTTCGGTTTCGACATTTCTATGGAGAGTGGTGGTGGCGGTGGCGGTGGCGGTTCGATGTTAGCTCCTCTCGGATCGTCGAGCTTTATTTACATATTTTGCCATACGGCAGTCTTGATCTTCGCGAATGTGCCTCGACCTTCTTGTACTGCGCGGCCTTCCGAAGTGTTTCGGTAATTAAGAATGGTGATTTTTTCCGTTTTAAATCACCGCCTCCTACCAAAATCGGTTTCTGCGCATCTGAAATCAGGCGCATTCTCGTGTTTGTCATTCTCTACCTAGTTGTGGGTGCGCGACATCACCAATAACACTTGGCCATAAATTTAGATTAAATTATTCGTTTTTCAAGTATTACTCGGAAATTCATCAAAAATAGGTAGGGCGCATCCCGAGTAAGGGTTTATTGAATAAATTAAATTTAAAATGTGATTATCAAATAATAATCCCTAACGACGTAACCGTTTGATTCCAGATCCGTGGCAGGACCTGAAGGACAACTACGGGAAGGGCAACTTCGAGAAGGCCACCGGTATGAAGACGCGCTACCCGCACCTGAAGGTGACCCTGGCCATCGGCGGCTGGAACGAGGGCTCCCTCAACTACTCCAAGATGGCCGCCAGTCCCAAAGAGAGACAGACCTTCGTCTCCTCGGCTGTTGAATTCTTGAAGTACGAATAAAATTACTGTTTTTATTTCAGTTTTATTTTGTAGGTAGTATTTGTTGCATATTCTACATGAAAAACAGATTTGAGCTTTATATATATCATTTCCCAATGTAAGCCGTTGCTTGTGCTTAGGAAAGGAGTACTTGTTAACATAAAATAAAAACTGTACAGTGTTAACAAATATAAAAATAAGCATACAGAAACAGAAATAACAATTTCAAAAAATTTGAAAAGAATGTGTGTGTGTGTGAGAGTGTGTGTGTGTGTGTGTGTGTGTGTGTGTGTGTGTGTGTGTGTGTGTGTGTGTGTGTGTGTGTGTGTGTGTGTGTGTGTGTGTGTGTGTGTGTGTGTGTGTGTGTGTGTGTGTGTGTGTGGCGTGCGTGCGTGCGTGCGTGCGTGCGTGCGTGCGTGCGTGCGTGCGTGCGTGCGTGCGTGCGTGCGTGCGTGCGTGCGTGTGTGTGTGTGTGTGTGTGTAAATAATTAGTATTTTACAGATATGTGTGTGGATATAAATAATTAGTGTTTTACAGAAATATATGTGTGTGGATATAAATAATTAGTGTTTTACAGATATGTGTGTGTACTCGTATGTAAATAATTAGTGTTTTACAGATATAGTGAAAAATAAAAAAAAAAGTGACGAAAACGAGTTACCGTAGTTTAAATTTTAAATTTCGTCGAAGATTCGGAAACCTTATTCAACGATTAATCAAAGATTTGAGTCACAAATCAAAAATGGATTGTAAAACAATTTTCTCTCGGTTCCATTATTTAATTTCTACGTCATATTCGAAAAATCCCTGATATAGCTTCGAATAGAATCCAAAGTTCATGCCTATTTTGCAGAAATCTTTTTTTTTTTGTGTAAATACCGCTCGAGTCCTAATTGTCCGGAGCCAGTGGGACTATGGCATACACACTTAGGGTATATTATGAATCTGAAGGTAGGTAGGTATAAAATGTTATACATATTAATCATTATATTATAAATACATATCATACAAATATTTATAATTAATAATTAAATGTATAAATATTAATCCTAGACTTGTAGAAAAAGTCAACCTATATAAATAAAGATCGTATGACTATATCCAAGATACTATCTAAAGATTACAAATAAATTCGGGTAGAATCTTGTAGTCATGGTAAAAAGGTAGCAGCCAAAAATATATGGGAATTATTTGAAGATGAACAGTTCTTAGAAATCGAAGTGTGATACCGATAAAAAAGACGGAACGGATTGTGGTAACTGTAGCTCAGTGGATTAGAGCTCAAGGTCCCGGATAGACCATTAGGTCCTGGGTTCGAGTCCCAGCTGCTACTTTTTTCAATAAGTTATTCTATTTTTTTTTACTCGAATTTCTTAATTCGTGTTATTTCACAATATATGTAGTATATTTGCGGCACGTTCCAGAGAGGTAGACACTTCCAGTATCGGCCTGGCGAAAGACCACCATTCAGAATCGAAACATTGCTTGATTTGACTTTAACCGAGTTTTGTGACTAGATTTGAATAGCCTGATACTTCATCACCTTCCTCCATCCCATCTCCTTCCCCTCCCACTACCTTCAACCTCACAACCTATCCCAATTGGGTATGACATAGTCACACTGGCTCCAGACGGTTGAGAGCAGTTGGGACTCCTATGCGGTACTCACATTAAAAATATATACATATTACAAAGGTAAAAACGAAAATTAAATAAAAAAAAACACATATGCATTGTAAAACTTCTAAAAGTAATGAAACATAAAAAGTATGAATCTACCTTGGAAGGATAGTGGCGGCCGGTGACCTATACTTCAGGGGGAGCAATACTAAAACCGTAGGCACCGTAGGCACCGTAAACCTCTTTTGTAGACGAAATCCATCCCACGGTCTTTGGTGTGTGAAAATCACTTCAATAGTGAAAATACATCCATAACAAGGTTCTTAAATTCTGTAATGGGCCATATGAAATATGGAAAGAGCATATTAGTGCTGTAAAAAAAATTGTAACACTCCAGAATATACTATACCATGGCAGTATTTTTTTTTTTTACAGTAACTCTACACAGGAGGTCCTGAGTGAAATAATTTCCCTCAAGGCCTATATCATCTTTATGGATGCTGTGAGGGTCTTTTAAAAGATATTAAGGAGTGAACCTGGGTCTTGAAGAGACCCATTTTGTAGGAGGGAGGAAACAGAGGGCGGCAGATCATTTTCCATAGCCGAGCTGTTGAACACGAGAATTAGTCATAGAAGCGACCCGTTCTCATGTGACAAATGTCAACCGTGTGCAAATGTTGGGCGCTTGTTGAAAGGATCAATAAGGCTAGTTCCTCAGAGCATCTTCCATTAAAATATCGGTAAAACAATACAGCATTCCCACCTGACGTCTCTGCTCGAAAGATTGCAATCCGTTTGTTAAGATAGGCGAATCTATCAAACGGACCGCCCGTTTCTGCACAGAGTCGAGGGTTTTTTTAAAAATATTATTAGATATTTTGGGGCTGCCGACCAGAGGTGGCTACCAAATTCTACAGCGGGGCACACTTGCGATTTGTACAGGGGCAGCAGTTGTGTACTATTAAAGTATCTACGGGCTCTGTACAATACGCCCAGAATCTGAGAGGCTAACTTTACTCTGGCTTCGACGGAACCCCCGTACTTGAGCTGGTCACATAGGGTTACACCAAGCATATCAATGAGAGTATACGGCTATAGAGATTTTAGTTTTTTTTTGAGTCATTATTTACCTTAAAACTCAACGAAGTTCCCTCAGCACCAAAGTCTTGGGAGGGGTGCAAAATAATATACGCGTTAATTTTTAAAATTTACTTAAAACTCTATTGGTGAAATCAAATCAATATTCCACCCGTTATATTTACTTTATGAACGATTGTAAGCTATCTACAGACCAACCGTTACCGAGAGCGCACCAAAATAGAACACATGGGGACGAAAGGGCCTTCGACTAATAGCAACTCACAAAAAGTTGAATAATTAAAAAAATATTAATTAATTGATAAACTAAAGTTCTTTAAAACTTAAGACAAGATTTTTGTGCATAGTGCAAAGGGTAACAATTATTATTTTTATAAACAATAATTATTAATCTAAAACACTATTAAATTTTTTTATAAAAAAATATATACTATTAAAGTTGGTTGTTTACAGGTGAAAATATAATAAAAAAAAAAAACAGTAATTATTGAATGAAACACTAGTATATATTGATTAACTTGGCGGGTTTGCGATAAGCCGACGTAGCTCAACAGTAGAGCATCTGACCGGACATTAGAAGGGTGCGGGTTCGAGTCCTGCCGGCGACATTTATCTTTGCTCGGAAGGTTTTTTCAATTTGGATGAGTGTTTTAGATTAATAATTATTGTTTATAAAAATAATGATTAAAAAAATAATGAAATACTACCTACTACGTACCCACAACACTAATCAACTCCGGGGAATGGGTGTGCATTGCTCAAATTGAAGTAAATTTTGTGTAGAAATTTGATCAAATCTTTTTCACGGTCCAGGCTGTTTTGCGTGTCTCCCTCTATTCCCATACAAAATACGAACGCTGGTAAATTGCACTCCCCAAGGCATATTTTGGCATCCAGATCGCAACAGTTATTATATTAAGATATGTTTTCGATTCCGTGTTTTCTATTAATTGTCGATACGGATGTAGATGTAGTGCGAGCGGAAAATTTGATATTTTAAAAGGCTCTTTATTGACTGGCCAATGGTCTTTAAAATATTTTTGGGTGCGTTGAATTCCACCTTCGGGGCCGTCCCTGATCTAGGATAGTGCAATACATAAACAACATTTTTTTCTAATTTATATCTACATAAAACTCCAATAAGAGAAAATCATCACAGTAATAAATAGTCGATAGTTATTTAGATATATCAGCCTTATTAATTTTCCAATGATCAGCTTGGAAATGTCGATATCAGATACAAGGTCAATTAAGACTACAATCGTTTTCCCGAGCGGCATTGCTAATGTATTGAAGGGCATTTTCCTAACTCAACAATGATAGAAGGTCGTGATAGCATTCCGGTTCTAGTATTAATGTCTCTTTTCTGTCTTTCAATATCTTCAACATCGGCTTGATATTTGGTCAGAACACGGATACGACTTATGATTCTTAAATAATTAATTACGATGGTATTAAAAGGAACGGCTGCGCGGCTTGTTTCATACAAAACTTAATTTTTGGATTTGTTGCCAAAATACTCACCTAAAGCTAATGACCTTATTTTTCATCATAATGTATAGTAAATATCTAGTACGGATTAGAAGTATTTTTATTTAATTTTTGTTTTACATTATGAAATATAGGACAATAAAGGAATTGATTTATCGCGATTTTAGAGGTACCTTTAACAATTATTTGGGGGCTAACAATGATGTAAAAAAAAAGTTTTACTTTGAAAATATAATGAAATATAAAATAAAAAAAAAATAAAAAAAAATAAAATTGCATTATTGTGAACTTTAAATTAAATTAAAAACGACCGATTTATGTTGGAACACAAATTTGCCATACATAATTTAAATATCACTTCTACATACTCTTAACGACAATCTACACATCTGCTCTGATGATGAACACTGCGAGGTTGTCTGAAATGTTGGCTAAAAGAGGAGGAAGCGCAACACGGCATAAAACCCCAAAAATCAATCAAAACGGTATTGGTCTAGGGCCCGATTCCCGTCCTTTTTGAGGATAAGACATTGTCCTTGTCCGTAAAGACTTTTTGCTTAAATTCTATTCCGGTTGTCATCATAGATGATTTAGTTAAATACTGCAAGTAGGACGCACCTTGGCCTTTCGTTTAACCGGGCATTTTTTTGGTGTGTCTAGAATAATAAGCCTAGAAAAAAATAAAGTATCAGACATTAAAAATGTTTAAAGCGCAAACTTTCCTACTTACGAACTCCTTTTCCGATATTGTCATATTGTTCATTGTGGTAAATTAATTTTTTTAGAATATGACCGTAAAACATTTTAATTATTATGTCTGAATTAAATGAATGAAGAATAGAATAAAACACGCATTTTGGTGATACAACAGCCAGGTAATAATTAAAAGTACCCACATGCGTTGAAGGGTTAAGGCGCAAATGACGCCGTTCTATTGTATAAAGAATGTGTAGTTAGAGACAGTAACTTTAAATGTTTCAACATTATGATAGAAATAAAAATGAAGCAAGTGAATTGTCCATAGTGACGACACACGCACTGTTACTATGGACACTTCACTTGGTTATCATATGTTTGAGTACACCGGAACGCTTCCGTGCCGCACCCTCGTTTGCACTCTGGCCGAGCACTTATGGCCGTTCTTCCCAACCCTACTGAGCAACTGTTGAGCCGAAATTTTGCCTCAACACTGTTCAAATTTATGATCAATTTAGGATATCAATTTTTGTGGATTATGTTCCCCTCAGCAGAAGACTAGTTACGTAGTTACAAAAAGTGTAAACGGGGTGAACAAACGTCACCGAAATGTCAAATTTAATTATTAGTTTATGGTCTATTTTTCGCGATTCAAATATTGAATGACAAAAACTTATTTTCATTTTCGAATGTCAAAACATGTTTTAAATAAAACTGAAGAGAACCCAAATTTTACTAATTATAAGTTACGTTTTGTCTTGTTTTTGCAGTCATTGAGAAACGTCAATTGTCAAATGTACGATACGAACAATGTGCTTTGCGTCATTATCGAAAATCAAGCTAACTCTTTATTTTTAACATTGAACGTTACTTGTTAAGGTGTCATTTTATTGTCTTAAAAGTGGGCGGCTACTATTTTATCACCTATGAGAGTGGGCGAACAATATTTTATAGTGGCACCTCCACAGACAATTTAGGAAAAAAAATGCTTGGAAACAGGCAAACAGAGCAGATACTTAACAAAATGCTTTGCTGATCGGTGACTCCGATTGATCATTCGAAAGGTTAGGCAGAACAGCCGTTAGTGTCTTTTTGATCACAGATTTTTTGGCAATATTTGAAGAACGATGTCGATGTCAAGGTGGGTTTGCGTATTTTTCACGTAACAGTCGTTTCATGGCATCAATTTAGGATGCCAGTCGAGGGCACCCACATTCTTCCGAACCGTTTTTAAAATCAGATTCAGAGCAGGGCTTTTTTCAAACGAAGCTATCTTTTAAAGATTCTGAACGTACCTGATAGCACAACTGAAATATTGTGTAAATAATAAAAAGGTGTGTCTTCACCCATCTCATTTGGGGTGCCAGAAGAATCATACATGGCTTAACCACGCGCTTTATTTTGCAGGAAGTACAACTTTGACGGTTTGGACCTGGATTGGGAATACCCCGCCAAGAGAGGAGGTGCTCCCCACGACAAGGAAAACTTTGCTTCCTTAGTTAGGGTACGTAAAACATTTTCAAACGCCGCTATTTAATAAAAGATTAGAATAACATAAAATAATTAAGATAAGTCTGTTACACCATCCATATTAGAATAACATAAAATAATTAAGATAAGTCTGTTACACCATCCATAGTGTGTATTGACCACAAAATTTTTTAATTATTTCCCATTACAGGAACTAAAGACGGAGTTCAAAAAGCACAATTATATCCTGACTGCTGCCCTGGGAGCTAGCAAGGAGACTATTGACATTGGGTATGATGTGGTGCAGCTCTCCAAGTACCTGGACCTCCTGCACCTCATGTGCTACGACTACCACGGGGCTTGGGATCAAAGGGCGGGGCCCAACGCACCGCTGCATGGGACTAGTGTCCAGGATGATCTGAGCGTTGTAAGTATCTTTTGATAGTTATCAGACGTGATCATACTTGATCAGTATCCTTTGTCACCATCTTTCTCTTAGACCTCCTTCTCAAAATACATCGAAAATTTTACCAGGTGTCTGGTGATGTCTTCTGATTTAACAATGTGGCACTCTATGCCTTTGAGCCATCTTTCCCATAAAGACAGCATACTAACATCATATCTAAATTAGCGTTTCCTCATCCAATTCATATTTTCTACAGCTTTAATCAGTGCTTTCCACCGCAAAATATAGTACAGAAAAGTTATATAGCCATCCTTGGTTTTACAGTTCAGCAAAGGACTGTCAAATCTTTGAGATTGAGAATTGTACCAGACGTAATGGCACACAAACGAACTGTACGCGCACACTGGTCCCGATCTGCGGAGAAGGCTGGAAGGGGAGATAACACGACCTACTAACGACAAGACCCTTATTTACGACTTTTGTAATTCTGCGGGCCTTGTCCGTGTGACGTTGCTTCGTCTGGGTCCAGTGAGGCAGTAGTCCGATGGAAGTCCAGGGTAAGCGGTAGTCAGAAGAAAATAAGGCGAGTAGATGGGAAGTCGAGCGGGCAAATGGGCAGAGAAGGTCTTGTCAGGCTGACGGTCTAAGGCTAACTAACTCAAACTGGTTTTCGCAGGCTACTTGAGGCAGTCTACGACGCGCGGACCTACCGCTCTATGTTGATGCCCGACAGGCCCATCTCTTTCCCACCGCCGTACTGCTCTGACACTTTATTTAAGTCATTATTTTTCTGAACGGTCGATAAGAACACGATTCTCACAAACCGCCCAGAATACATTAACAAAGGTGGCTAGGCACATCCCGCCAATCGAACAACATATTTACAAAGGCATCGGGAGTCGGAATCGTTTTCGAACAGCGAAACAATATTTATTAGACGATCCGACCCCATACAAATTAGGCATAATATCAAAACGTTTTCTGGCAGAGGCGGTCACGTCTGATACAAGAATAGTGTAAAGATGAGACTGATTCGAAAGTATCATCCACATCATTTTCGTCTACCCACCCCTTCACATTTTTTTTATTCCCCTGTGATTTCGGCAGTTGGGAAAATACTACAAGTGTAACAGCTCAACCACGGAATATTTTAAATTCTTCTGCATGAATAGCACGCTATGTATGGATCTCTCACTAGATTCCAACTCACATGATTATATTTTTTTGCAGGAATTCACCGCCGAATACATGATCAAGCTGGGCGCTAACCCCGACAAGCTTGTGCTGGGCGTGCCCTTCTACGGGCGCACCTTTGTTAAGCAGGCACCCGCCGTGCCCGACGTGCACATCGGAGCCCTCACGCAGGCGCAAGGATTCCAGGGACCCTTCACACGCGAAGCCGGCTTCATGGGCTATAACGAGGTAATGATGAATTTTAAAGGAAGATGCTAAGATTTGATGGAAGCTACATATAAACGTAAGGCCACATCGGAGCTGAAACAACTACCTAAGATGCCGAGGGCTAAAATGGAAGTCCTAGTCCAAAATAGGAAATATTGTAAAGGCCTGTATGCAGCAAAAGATATATGAAGGCTAAAAAATAAGAAATACCAAACTCATTACATGCTATTTACAATGGTTAAAATTTATAGCGACATTTCGCAGGGGTCACACTTGAGACCAGCGTTATTTTACATGATTTATTTTTTTTTTTTGATTAAAAAACCTTTGTAACTTTTTATCGCTTATTTATTTTCGACCGGACCGGTTTAACCCTATCACGAGCATCCTTTATTACCCTAAACCAACCCGAAATTAGTTTTAAAAAACACAATAAACAGTACCGTCAGCAATAAAATAAATTTCAAACAATAAAAAAAAATATTAGAAAAACAGGGAACTCACTCCCAAGATCCATGCTATATATACCATAGATTTAGTATTCATTGTACCAGTCTGAGGATGCCCGTGATAGGGTGTAACCGGTCCGGTCGAAAATAAATAAGTGGAAAAAAGTTACAATGGTTTTTTAATAATAAAAAAAAAAACATTTTAATATGGAATTCCACCATGAATTGACAGTTTCAAAATTAGAAAGTTATTTTACATATTTATAAAATATTGCGATCGTCTTTGATGAGGTGGGGAAAGGTAGTTTTGTTTGCTGATGATTTCAAGATTTACAAAATTCTTAAGAAAATATTTAACTATTGCAGATTTGCCTCGAGCTGTCCAATACATCCTCAGGCTGGACCGCCCACTGGGACGCCAAGTCAAAGACTCCTTACGCCATCAATGAGGACAGGGTTATTGTCTACGATAACCAACGGTCACTTGCTGAGAAAGTCAGGTAGCAATATCATCATTAATATTTTTTCTATTGTCACCCTATTTTACACAATTCAGGGATGGGGTAAGCTACATCCTTTATCCATCTCTCTGATTAGAAATCTGTATGGTTTATGGTCATTGGTAGAGTGGATAATATAGTTTGCCGTTGTCTTCTCAATAACATGTCTGACTATCAGATGGAAAGATTTAAAATAACATAAGCTTTTTGGGACTAAGCGGTGACTTTGCATAGGCACTTTTCTCATCTATGAATTTCTTCCTTTCATATCGATTTTATTTTTGCTATTTTCCGCATTCAGCAGTTTTTTTGGCACTAATGCTACTTGGAGAGACTGGATGGGGATGAATGGCTTTGTTGCTTGCTTCCCCGTCTCTTGGCCATGTGACTTTCATTATTTAAATTTTATTCACAATTTTGTAAATAGCCTATTTCACTGACACTTTGTCCCCCTTATCCCAGATTTGCACTGAACAAGAAGCTGCGCGGAGTGATGATCTGGAGCATAGACACGGACGACTTCCACGGAGACTGCTCGCCGGAGACAGACACCTTCATCGACTACTTCAACGATCTCAACGCCCTCAAGCAGAATCCCTTCTACAGAGAGACCTTCCCGGAGCTGGACATCAGAAACCGTAAGTTAAAGAGCAAATGCTGATTTTCTGCAGTTTTCTAATGTGTTAGTTTTATGTCAACTCATTGACTAGGTACAATACCCAGAAGCTGAAAAACTAGTGGTCACTTTCCGATAGGCTGCTATGTAACAATATAGCTAAAATGTTTACCCATTTGTAATGTTTAAATTGTAAAGCTCTTTTGTCAGTGACTGAACTGATACCAATGGAACTGTACAGGCTGAAACCGGAACGGTAAAAAAATAAACATGGATAAAGGATATATATATATTTTAACCAAATAGTTTTAATTCCACTGTGAATTTTATTAACAATATCAACATTAATATGAATGTGTTTTCAGATAACAACAACTCGAGCCAAGCTCCCAACAATGCCTATAACATCCAAAACGTGGGCACATTGGTGGTGCCAATTCGCACCAACGCCAACTTCCCTCTCCTCAGGACCCTGAATGAAGCCATCGTCCTGGCAGAGCAGGAGATCCTCATCAAGGGGGAACTGGAGAAGACTATCAAGGAAAGGGAAAAGGAGAACGAGATTCTGTCCAACAACAAGAAAATGGAGGCCAACGGAGCATCCCAGCTGTCAGACTATGGGGGGAAAATCGCCTTTTTGGTTATACCTTTCATTGCTTCATATTTTTTGTGATTTGATGTGATATAATGTTCTTTTTTGATACGTGTTTTAAGACCTATTTTTAAATAAATATATTTTTTAAATAATGCATCTCTTTACCATAAATACTCCAAAAAGTGATAATTTCGTATATGTTATGAGCCCTCTACACGATGGCCCATCAACTGGCCCAATACGGATGGCCCATCGTGTAGAGGGCATAGTGGCGTCGGATGGCTTATGGCGCAGTGCGATGGCGTGCGATGGCCTGGAGTGGCCTTGTTGTCGGTTTTTCGTCCACACATCAAAGGATGGTGGGCCGGCGATGGTGGCGCCCTCTACATGTGGCGAACTGCTCAGTATCCGCTTGAACGTGCTCTGGAGATGGCGTTCTAGTTAGTAATATTAACGTAGCTTCGGAACATTTTTAACGTAATGGCGGTAGTTTGGACATGTGATGAAAGTATAAAATTCATCGAATTATTCCTTTGATGAATGCATATGAAATTCCAAATTTAAAAATAAACGCTAAATAGGTATTTTTGTAAATTATGGCTCTCCACATATTGTATTTAAATTAAGTGAATAAAAACATTTAAGCAAATATCTATGCATTTATTTCCTATTTTTAATGGGCTAGAGTTATTGGAAGAGAGGAAAAACAAAACAATAAGAACAAATTATTAAAAAAAACATTCCATATTCTGAATATCCGAAATTAATTTTATAATATTAGCTAGCATATAATATGATAAAATTACATGTACATGTCATTTCTTTGTAATGTCATTGCGTAATATATCAATGAAAACTAATCATCTCACTTTTTAACCATATGTATGTAGTATCAGTACAGTAGTCATACGGGACGGCTGTGCCGTAAAGTGCAGTTCTATTCACAGTTGTGTTATTGTAGTGCGATCCGAAAATAATAAATCATACCTACAAATAAGTCACTCGCCCGGACGGGCGGGCGATAATAAACATGGACGAATCCCTTGAAAATATAAAAAACGACATAAATAAAATTACATCTGTAAAAGACTCCAAAATTAAACAAACTCTAGAAAATAACATAATAAAACTGGAAGATATAATAAAATGTGAACATCTAAAATTACAAACCAAAATAATACAATTACAAGAACAAATTATAATAAACAGTGAAAATTACTGCCAAAAAATGGAAACATTAATTACATCGAATCTAAATGTAAAAACATACGCACAAGCCAGCGTACAGTATAAATCTCCGGTATTCCCTATTGTTATAAAGTCTAATAATAACGAAAATATTCAAGAAATAATTACGAAAAATATTAAAATATCTAAACTAGGAATTGGAGTAACAAACATGAGGAAAACTAATAAAAACGAACTTATAATGAAACTCAAAAAAGAAGATGATATGATCAGCATAAAAAATGAAATAAAAAAATTGAATATTGATGGAATTCAAGTAGAAAATCTAAATAAAAAAAGACCGTGCATGATATTCAAAGGAATTGACGAAAATTATGACCAAAAGGAATTAATATCAGATCTAATACTGCAAAATGATGACATCAAAATTTTAAATGAAAAGGAACAAAATAAAATCGAGCATAAAGGGACGATACACATTAAAAAATATAAGCAAAAAAATTTCATCATTGAAACAACTGGAGAAATAAAGAATTTATTACTAACAAAAAAACGAGTAAACCTAGGATTTTATCAAATAAAAGTAGAGGATTGTAATCCTCTAATGCAATGTTATCACTGTCAGAAATATGGTCACACTGCATTACGGTGCCTCCAAATAAATAGCAAACCAAAATGCTTCCATTGTGCAGGAGAGCACAATATAAAAGAATGCACAAAACACCGAACTGCATAAATTGCATAGAAATAAACCTAAAACTAAAAACTTGTACACCTACAAATCACAAATCGAACAGTGACCAATGCAAACATAGGATAAAAATGCTCCACTTTGGGAAAGAAAAAATCAACTATATTTAAAAATGAATGACTTCATTTTAAAACAAATTGACGAAAACTACAAAATAAACGAAGAAATATATGAAAATATCGCAGATGTGAATAAATGGTGCCCAAGTGTCAGTTCTCCGTTTTTATTATTACACATGAACATCAGAAGTGCCACGAAAAACATGGACGAATTTCTGTTAAATATAAATAATTTGTGCACATCTCCGGTCTGCATCGTCTTAACAGAAACCCACAGTAACGACAATCAACATGTAGACGCACTGCCGAACTATAAAGGAATTACAACAACAACAGCAATCAACAAAAATAGTGGTATTTTAATATATACACGTAGCGACTCTGAAATTATACATAGTGAAGAAATCTGTATACAATTCGTAAACTGTTTAAAAATTGACATTAAATTTAAAAATAAATTATATAGAATTGTAACAATATATCGCACACACAAATAGAATATAACCAATTTTACAAAAGAACTATGTCTATACCTAGACAAACTATCGAATATATTTACGATTGTGTGTGGTGATTTAAACATTAATATCTCTGCAAATCACAACTCAATAGAAAAAAATAACTTCATTAACATGATGACACACTTAAATTTCAAATCCTGTATTAATAATTACACTCGAGAAATACATAATCAAACGCCATCCTGTTTAGACCATATCTGGTGTAATTTACATCTAAATGACATAAATAATATAAAATCTACCGTATGGAAAACAAATATAACTGACCATCACGCGTGTCTTATACTATAAGAGACAAATGAAAAAATTAACCAAAAACCAAAATTAAACTATTCCCAGATAGATTATAATTTATTAGAAAAATTACTGAAAATTGAAAAATGGGAAGAGGTTTTAAACAACAAATGCGCCAACCAAAGTGCCCTATTCTTTGAAAATATATTATCTAAACATAAAAAACGCGACAAATATAAAAGAAATCACTCCCAACTCAAAAACAAGAAAAATAACACCCTGGATTACAAACGGATTAATTAAAGCCGTTCGAAAAAAAAAACTTATATAAAATAACACAAAGGCCGTCAGCCAATATTAAATTAATATTGTATTATAAAAGATATAAAAATATACTAACTACTTTAATCAGAAAAACAATACAAAAAACAACCATTACTCTAAAATTATAACAGAAGCTAAAGACAATAATAAAAAAAATTGGTCAACAATAATCGAGATAATAAACAAACAAAAAAATACAAGCAAATATCTGAAATCACGGATGGAAATAAAACATATAATTTACAAAAAGACACTAAAAAATGCTGTAATATCCTAAATAACTATCGCCCAATATCAATATTATCAAATATATCAAAGATATAAGAAAAAATTGTAAAAAGACAAGTCTGGACATTCTTAGAAGAAAATAAAATAATAAATTGTAATCAATTTGGATTCAAAAGAAACACAAGCACTCAAGATGCAATTGCGAAATTAACAAATTACCTATATACCGCCCTAGATTCTAATAAAAAATGTCTTGGAATATTCATAGATCTAAAAAAAGCCTTCGACAGTATATCACACGAAAAACTAATAAATAAATTAAAATCATTCGGAATAAATGGTAAAATACTATCAGTTACTTAATAAATAAAAGACCTCAAGAAGTGAAATTATTTAATCAAACAAGTGACTCAGAATACAGTGATTTCTCTATACCACAAGGCACAGTTTTAGGCCCTTTACTATTTATCATATATGTAAATGATATTTTTAATGTCTCTAAACATGGAGAGATTATATCTTACGCAGATGACACAGTATTATTATTGAAAGCAAATACATGGACTGAACTAAACGATATAGCTAACACGGATATCAATCAACTGAAAATGTGGTGTGACATAAACTTGCTAACGTTGAATTAAAAAAGAACTTATTATATCCAATTTTGCACAAAAAAAACAAACACCTAAGGAAATAAATATTTTTATCCATTCTAGAATATATACACAACAACATAACTGCAATATATCATGTTTAGCTATAGAAAGCAAGAGCGAAATTAAATACTTAGGCATAACAATAGACCAATGCCTAAAATGGTCCCCTCACATAAACTTACTCAAAGACAGAATAAGGAAACTAATATAGGTACATCTTCAGATGTTTAAGACATATTCTAAACAAAGAATTACTTAGAATGACGTATTTTGCTTTCTGCCAATCAATAATACAATATGGCATTGTAGGATGGGGTGGAACTTATAAAAATCACACGCAACTTCTTTACATAACACAAAAATTAATAATAAAAACAATTCTAAACAAGCCATACACATACTCGTCAGATCTTCTATTTAAAGAATTCAAAGTCAGAAAATTAAAATAATTATATTTCTATCATGTAACTTTGCAAATTTATAAAGATAATATTCTAAACAAAACTGCACCATTTAAAAATAATAGAAATCTTAGACAAACATCATTTCTTCCAATTCCAAAATGCAAAAAAACAATGGGACAATTTAATTATCTTGGAGTTAAATTATTTAATTCATTACCAGAAAAAATTATTTTAAAAATTTTAAAACACAACTTAAAAAACACACTGAAAATATACACTGAATAATATAACATAGAAATAAACAAAGAACAAAAAAATAACACTCCCTCGTACACAAAAGCTCAGCTTAATTATAGGGGTACATCTTATATAAATATTGAACTTTTAAAAATATTGTAACCTTGTTTAATTATTAATTATGTATCTTTTTTTGAATAAATTAAATTAAAAAAAAAAAAAAAAAAACAAAAAAAAAAAAAAAAAAAAAATAAAAAAATAAAAAAATAAAAAAAAAAATTAAAAAAAAAAAAAAAAAATAAATAAAATAAAAATGTATTGCCGCAGCGGCACGTCCATCGGGAAGCACGTTGAAAGTGGAACTGAACCTCGCCATCGTGTAGTGGCGTTGCAATATCACCGGCCATCGTCAAGCCATCTCATCGGCCAGCTGATGGAAAATCATGTAGAGAGCCCTTTAAAATTCTCTTCACAGCAGTATTGAAAAAAAATGTTGATGAGGGAAATTTCTGTTTGGTTTCATTTGAACTAGAAACAAGAAAAACAAAATTGGTGTTGTGTTATTTTTACGTGTAAAAATTTTGAAATTTTGTTTTTTCCCTTTACTCGTTTTCTTGTACGGGGAACCAGGATTGGCAGGCTTCGTTGGCGATTTCGCACATGGCGGACAGGGCCTTTCCAGCAGTGTCGTAATCTGGAAAAGATAAACGTTTTAGCCGATAAAGAAATAATGAAATGGGTATAAATATGTAAAAACTGGTTTTGTTTATTAACATTTTTTTGTCATACGATCAAAATGTTGGTAAGAATAAATTTTTGTGAGAGAATTTTAGTTGCAATGGAAAAGTGCAAACATTTTGAGGCAAAAGTGTGTGCAAGTAAGTCACAGGCGTAAATGGAGACATATTATTAGACTTTGTCAAGCCTTACCGACCGTTTACACGCCCATAATATCAAAAATGTCCATGAAAAGGATCTGTGTTAATGTTTTGTGCTATGCAGAAATCAAACCCGCTACCTCCTGACTTAAAGCAAAATGCGTAGATAACTAAGCGATAAAGACCATTACTGAACAGGTGGGAGCACGTACTGCGCTAATTAGTATGAATAGGTGAAACGATGCAATGCAGAAAAAAAACCATCAAAAAGGAGAAAAAATATGCAGTAACAGAAAACAGCCAGAAGAATGGTTGCCATAATACGGACGATGCATGATTCTACTTGGTATGGACTAGTGCTGTACTAAACAAAAATACGAGATGCTAGGTCGACGATGCTAAGATGAGGAAAGGGATAGGTATCCCCTGACACAAAATCAATTCCAGATAAATATGTAGATTGAAAATTCTTTACCAATTTAAGACACGAGATGCTATATAACGACAAGGAAATTAATTAAATTAGGTTAGGTTAGGTGAGTGTGTTACCGGAGGGGTTTCCTCGCTTGCCGAAGATGGATCCATTGAAGGGGGGCTTCCTGTAGGCCCCACAGCGCCAAGTTGACGAAGGACTTGCTTACTCCGGACATTTCTGTAATACAGTACAACATAAACGTAACGTAAACGAGCATATTGAGGACTAGCTAAGGCGTTTTTGACGTTTTTTGACGTTCCTAGACGACTTAGGACGTTTTTGGGCTTAATTTGGTATCATTTGACAATTTAAGACGCTTTTGACGTTTTTTACGTTCCAAGACGACTTAGGACGATTTTGGGCTTAATTTGAAGTTAGTTTTCAATTTTTGAGGTTCCTAGACGAATTTAGACGATTTTGGGCTTAATCTGGTATTATTTGACAATTTAGGACGTTTTGTCGTTTTTTGACGTTCCTAGACGACTAAGGACGATTTTGGGTTTAATTAGAAGTTAGTTGTCAATTTTTGAGGTACCTAGACGAATTTAGACGATTTTGGGCTTAATCTGGTATCATTTGACAATTTAGGACGTTTTGTCGTTTTTTGACGTTCCTAGACGACTAAGGACGATTTTGGGCCTAATTTGACGTTGTTTGTCAATTTTTGAGGTTCCTAGACGAATTTAGACGATTTTGGGCTTAATCTGGTATCATTTGACAATTTTAGTCGTTTTTGCCGTTTTTTGACGTTCCTAGACGACTTAGGACGTTTCCGGGCTTAATTTGGTATAGTTTAAAAATTTTCGACGTTTTTGACGTTTTTTACGTTCCTAGATGGTTTAGGACGATTTTGGGATTAATTTGGTAACATTTGACAATTTAATGCGTTTTTGACGTTCCCAGAATACTTACGACGATTATGGGCTTAATTTGGTATGATTTTACATTTTAAGATGTTTTTGAAGTTTTTTGAGGTTAATAGACGGCTTAGGACGATTTTGGTCTAAATTTTGTATCATTTGAAAAGTTCAGACGTTTTTGACGTTTTTGAAATGACATACCGAGTTGTAAATAGTTACGTTAATATAGAGATCTAAACTATTGTAGGTGATTTTCGAAATGACATACCGAGTTGTAAATAGTTACGTTAATATAGAGATCTAAACTATTGTAGGTGATTTTCGAAATGACATACCGAGTTGTAAATAGTTACGTTGATATAGAGTTCTAAACTATTGTAGCTGACTTTGGAAATGACATAACGAGTTGTAAATAGTTACGTTACTATCGAAATCCTTAATAAAGTAGGTGACCTTGTGAAACGACATAACGAGTTGTTAATAGTTACGTTAATATAGAAATCTAAACTATTGTAGCTGACTTTGGAAATGACATAACGAGTTGTAAATAGTTACGATTATATAGAAATCGAATACAAAAGGAAGGGCAAATTACAAGACGCTAGAACTCACCGATAGAAAGATTTAATTTCTTCAGATATAAAGAATCATAACTGTGGTAGCCGGCTATTGGAAATGACATAACGAGTTGTAAATAGTTATATTAATATAGAAATCAAAACTATTGTAGCTAACTTAGGAAATGAAATAACGAGTTGTAAATAGTTATATTAATATAGAAATCAAAACTATTGTAGCTAACTTAGGAAATGAAATAACGAGTTGTAAATAGTTATATTAATATAGAAATCAAAACTATTGTAGCTAACTTAGGAAATGAAATAACGAGTTGTAAATAGTTATATTAATATAGAAATCAAAACTATTGTAGCTAACTTAGGAAATGAAATAACGAGTTGTAAATAGTTATATTAATATAGAAATCAAAACTATTGTAGCTAACTTAGGAAATGAAATAACGAGTTGTAAATAGTTACGATAATATAGAAATCTAATACAACTAGGAGTGCAAATTTCAAGACGCCAGAACTCACGGTTAGAAAGATTTTAATTTCTTCAGAAATATAGAGTCTTAACTATGGAAGCTGACTTTGGAAATGACATAACGAGTTGTAAATAGTTACGATCATATAGAAATATAATACAGAAAGGAGTGCAAATTTTAAGACGCCAGAACTCACTGTTAGAAAGATTTAGGTTTAATATAGAAATCTAATACAAAAAGGAGTGCAATTTCAAGACGACAGAACTCACCGTTAGAAAGATTTAATTTATTAAAAAAAATAGAATAATAAATATGGTAGCTGACTATAGGAAATGACACAACGAGTTGTAAATAGTTACGTTACGTTATTATAGACGACTTATGACGATTTTGGGCTTAAATTGAAGTCACTTGTCAATTTTCGTGGTTTTCGACGTTTTTTGAGGTTCCTAGACGACTTGGGACGATTTTGGGTTTAATTTGGTATCATTTGACAATTTACGACGTTTTTTACTATTTTTGACGTTCCTAGACGACTTAGGACGATTTTGGGCTTAATTTGAAGTCACTCGTCAATTTTTAAGGTTTTTGACGTGTTTTGAGGTTCCGAGACGACTTAAAACGATTTAGGGCTTAAATCGGTATCATTAGACAATTTACGACATTTTTGTCATTTTTTAACGTTCCTCGACGACTGAGAACGATTTTGCGGTTAATTTGAGGTCACTTGTCAATTTTAAAGGTTTTTGACGTTTTTTGAGATTCCTAGACGCCTTAGAACGATTTTGGTATTAATTTGGTATCATTTGACAATTTACGACGTTTTTCTCGTTTTTGCTAGACGACTTAGGACGATTTTGGGATTAATTTAAAGTCACTTGACAATTTTAGAGGTTTTTGTCGTTTTTTGACATTCTTAGACGACTTAGGACCATTTTGGGCTTAATTTGAAGTCACTTGTAAATTTTCGAGGTTTTTGACGTTTTTTGACGTTCCTAGACGACTTAGGACGGTTTTATGTTTAATTTGACGTCACTTGTCAATTATCGAGGTTTTTATCGTTTTTTGAAGTTCCTAGACGACTTAGGACCATATTGGGTTTATTTTGAAGTCACTTGTCAATTTTCGAGGTTTCTGTCGTTTTTTGAAGTTCCTAGACGACTTAGGACCATATTGGGTTTATTTTGAAGTCACTTGTCAATTTTCGAGGTTTTTGACGTTTTTTGACGTTCCTAGACGACTTAGGACGGTTTTATGTTTAATTTGACGTCACTTGTCAATTATCGAGGTTTTTTGAGGTTCCTAGACAACTCATTCCCATTTTGGGCTTAATTTGAAGTCCCTTTTCAATTTAAGACGTTTTTGCCGTTTATAACCTTCCTAGACGACATAGGACGGTTTTGGCTTTAATTTGAAGTCACTTGTCAATTATCGAGGTTTTAAGGATTTTTGACGTTCCTAGACGACTTAGGACGATTTTGGGCATAATTTGAAGTCACTTGTCAATTTTCGAGGTTTTTATCGTTTTTTGAAGTTCCTAGACGACTTAGGACCATATTGGGTTTATTTTGAAGTCACTTGTCAATTTTCGAGGTTTTTGACGTTTTTTGACGTTCCTAGATGACTAAGGACGGTTTTATGTATAATTTGACGTCACTTGTCAATTATCGAGGTTTTTTGAGGTTCCTAGACAACTCATTCCCATTTTGGGTTTAATTTGAAGTCCATTTTCAATTTAAGACGTTTTTGCCGTTTTTTGACCTTCCTAGACGACGTAGGATGGTTTAGGGGTTAATTTGAAGTCACTTGGTATTGTTAGTAAATTTATGACGATTTTAAAGTTTTTAACGTTTTTTCACGTTTCTAGACGACTTAGGTCGATTTTAGTCTTAATTTAGTATCATTGGACAATTTTTGACGTTTTTGACGTTTTTTGACGTTTTTTAACGTTTTTTCACGTTTCTAGACGACTTAGGGCGATTTGGGGCCCAATTTGGTATCATCGGTAAATTTATGACGATTTTGAAGTTTTTTGTCGTTTTTTGTCGTTTTTGACGTTTTTGAAGTATTTTTTACGTTTTTAGACGTTTTTTATGTTTATAGACGACTTAGGGGGATTTAGGGTTTAATTTGGTATCATTGGACTATTTTTAAGGTTTTTTGACGTTTTTTGATGTTTTTGACGTTTCTAGACGACTTCGGGCGATTTGGGGCTTAATTTGGTATCAATGTTTTTGACGTTTTTGAAGTTTTTTTTACGTTTTTTGACGTTTTTTATGTTTATAGACGACTTAGGGCGATTTAGGGTTTAATTTGGTATCATTCGACAATTTTTGACGTTTTTAACGTTTTTTGACGTTTTTCGACGACTTATGGCGATTTAGGGCTTAATTTGGTATCATTCGACAATTTTTGACGTTTTTAACGTTTTTTCACGTTTCAAGACGACTTATGGCGATTTAGGGCTTAATTTCGTATCATTCGACAACTTTTGATGTTTTTCACGTTTTTTCACGTTTCTAGACGACTTAGGGCGATTTGGGGCTTAATTTGGTATCATTCGACAATTTTTGACGTTTT